>JASCQY010142063.1:0-12125 GCA_030264315.1 Sardinella tawilis | reverse complement strand
GTGTGTGTGTATTTGTGTGTGTGTGTGTGTGTGTGTGTGTGTGTGTGTGTGTGTGTGTGTATGTGTGTGTGTGTGTGAGTGAATGTGTATATGTGTGTGTGTGTGTGTGTGTGCGTGTGTGTGTGTGTGTGTGTGTGAGTGAATGTGTATATGTGTGTGTGTGTGTGTGTGAGTGAGAGAGCGAGAGAGAGAGAGCGAGCAAGAGCATGATTTGTCAGGTGCTGTGTAGCTTTGGCCATAAACACAATGTCAGTGCTGGAGTGCCCAGCACAGTAACTCAGACGGCTCAAAGCCCTCATGGCGTTTATCTGCCTCTTCACTGGCTCACATTTCAGAGACGTTTGAAATGAAAGTTTCTAAATGTGGAATACATTTGTCCGCCTCTCTGCTGCAGGTCTCCACGATGTCTCATCCTGAGCTCCCCTTTCTCTCACCTCTGATTAGGTTAGGAGAGGTAATCAACTTCACAAGGTCTCCTCTGCCCACTCAGACAAACCTCTAATGCCACTTTGTTCTGAGCTCATGCAGAATGAGGGAAAATAGGCTACCACTGGAACTATGAGCTTGTTTCTCTGACCACTACACTAGCGATGACCTTACATGTCACTGGAAAGCAATTTGCCTGACATGACTCAAGGCTCATTTATTGCATTGAAAACTCTGTAACTAGATCCACTGCTAACTTTAAAGCATGTCTGTCTGCAAATTTTCCTGATGACCAGACTTAGTGTCATCTATGATCACACTGGAAAGCCAATTTGCTTAAATGTGCAAACCAGAGGGCTGCCATAAGATATTAACTATAATTCTTACATAATGCTTAATTATATGATTATAGACTATGATCAATGGGGATTACACAAGAGCCAAAGAGAGAGAGAGAGAGAGAGAGAGAGAGAGAGAGAGAGAGAGAGAGAGAATCTGGTCAAAATGGAAGTTAAGTCCCACAAAATTATTCCATCTTGGTAATGAGATTTCATTTTGAATGCTAAAATGCATAACAGAAAAGTCAAATAAGCACAGTCAAGATGGATGTCAAATGAAGTAGGGGACATTCTGTTATTCCCGCATGTTCTCAATTTGTGCGCAGTTTGCTTAATGCAATCCCCGCCGGAGAAAATTAGGCACCTTATATAAGGACTACAAAGTTGTTTGTAAACCCAAAAGATTCCTTGGGATGAATGCCTAACTCATACCCTGTTTTGATACGTTAAGAAACTGTAACAGAAACGATTCTTTGGGAGGGACTGGGGATATTTTGAATTACAAAATACTACCCATGTCGCAGAATCCAAACTGAATTCTATAGATGCCCCTTATATGGAAAACGCATTAGGCTATACACAAGCTAAACACGTTCATCTAGGCTAGTGGAAAGAAGACAGTGAACTACTAATTGTTATAACATCGAAAGTGGACGGAAGGAATAGCCTAACTTTAGCCAACATCATTTTGCGCTCATTTAAAATAAACTTTGGCTATTACATAGGTTGTCTTTTCCCGACAAAACTTCCAAATAGTTGATTCAGGCATTGACTCTTACCTTACTCATCGTTTTCCTTGTCTATAATGATTGCGCTTCGCCTGTTGCTATGAATCCATGTGCAAGTTCAAGTAGCCTATCTACGAAAGGATGCGGAGTCTGCAGGGCGCTCCAGCCATTAGAGAAACCTCAGCGGTCAAAAACCTCATTTCCCCCTCAGGCCCGCAGGCGGAGCCACATGCCCAGTCAACGTTCCACCGTCTAGACTCCCCAGAAGGACACTAGTCATTGGTCAGCCTCTTTAAGGCGGTGCATTTCAACTAAAAAACCTATGCGTTCTTTTCATACTCCCAAATCATCATTATGTGACGCTTACAGTGGTTACAGTGAATGTCTTCTAAAGAAATTGAGGATTTCAAATATTTGATCTAGCACGGACGAGTGTGCATTTAGTAGCCACCAAAGAGGGCAGGTAAATTCTGATTCAGTGACTGCTCTCTCTCTCTCACACACACACACACACACACACACACACGTGCGCACGCACGCACTTAAGTGTTTTCATCTGATCGGAATGTTTTTAAAGAAATTTCAATTGCTTGTACTCTCTAATGCCCTTTATGTGGTATAAAGCCCCTGGCAACGCACAGCTGTTGTTACAGACATAACTCATCCCTCACCCAACTTGCCCTACCAGCGACACCCAGTGGATCAGTAAATATCTAGTCTCTATCTGCCTATTAAACCTACATTAACTACAATTTGTTGTTTGTAATAAATTGTACTTAGGCTATATTGCTATAGTTTACATCTGTGCTATAAAGTTTTCATTTGTGTACTTGACAAGTTTCAACTATGTGCTCAAAGTGCAGGATTGAAAGACGACATCAGGCCTCCAATAAAAATGATGAATTATGTCACCCCCACCCACCCTAGCAAACTGTAGTTCACTCATCTGGCATTTCTGTTTCACGGACACTTGAAATTCCTCTCTCACAAGAACAAGGAGGGAGATTTTCATGAGTCACTTGCCATTTAACAAATGAAATGAATTTCATGATGATAAACCCCTTTGGATCTGAAGACATCACTCCAAACTTTTGTTTGTAGTGTCTAGCTCTGAAAAACAAATGTGTTGTTGGCAGTCATGTGACTCTTGTGTGTGTGTGTGTGTGTGTGAGTGAGTGCGTGTACTTACGTATGCATTTTATCACTGACAAGTATTGCTGTTGACACTGACGCAGAGGAGCCATAATTCCTGGCCCATGAAACACTAACTCTCTCTCTCTCTCTCTCTCTGACTCCACACACACACACACACACACATACACACACACACACACACATGCACACACTCACTAAACATTCCAGCCAGGAAGAGACGGGAGCAGGTGGGAAACAGGAGGTATGCTCCCACCGTCCTGGAATCCAGTGTATTTATATCCCCTTAAGAGTGCGCAAGAGGGGACACCAGCACAGCCACCAGGGCCGAGGGCTTTTTGAAGTCACTCGCACACACACATGTGTGTCCATGAACCCTCATGTGGGAGGGATACAGTATCACAGGGCCACTGGGTGCTCTGGACAAGCCACTGCTTCCTGAAGGGCACATGAAGCCGCTTTTATTTGTTATTGGAGAACTAAATGGATAGATACTAGCTTTGGATTCCTGGTGTTCAGTTGCTAAACTCTGCTCCTTTCTAGACACAGTTACTAAACGTTTTTGAAAAAGTTTCCAAACACAGCTGCTAAACACAAAGCTCTTACTGTACTGTGTGTGGTGCGCATGCAGCCTAACTGTCGCCGACACACACATTCAAATTTTGAATATCCTCGCACATGCAGTGAGTGTCCTAATGTTCTGACTAGTGTCTTCTGACTATATCTCGGATCCTGGATCAGTATACTCCACACTTCCTATCACTCTTTCAAAACGCTCATTCATCCATCACACTGGCATGTCCACTAACAATGTCCACTCCTCCCTGACATTCTAACCCAAGTCAGACAACCTCTAACCTCCACCCCAATCATCGCTTTCTCTTTTTGCTTCCTGCCCCATAAATCACTGTATATAAATGCTGAATGACAAAGATAAATAGACAGGGTGACAGAAAAGGTGATGCCTTAAAATGACAGCCGGTTTAAAAAGAAGGTACAAAAAAAGACACTCAATAACATTCAGAGTTCAAAATGACTGCATCTGAGAATGTGTCAACTCAATGTGTCAACCCAAAGCAAACAAACCAAACTTCGTAATAAAGTAATATACATAAACTAGATACATTTGAAGTGGAGTTTGGTAATTCCCCAAAATAAACCGCAATAAAAAATGTCCGGAGATTTCGTCGATGACAGTGCTAATCTGTTGATGATATGGAGAATCTTGACAAGCTGATTAGCCTTCACATCTTAGTAACAGCTTATTAAGCTCCTTGACTACCAGCAGACTATCTTTCTAGTCAGGGGTCAGGTTTACCTCAGCCAGGCTCAGGATCTCAGGGCAGTCTTCTGTACAGTCCCTGGTCTTTGGGAGTCCTACTGGTGCTGGGCTCCTCTCCTTCACACACCAGTGTCCACTCTGAGCGCAACCCATAACTCCAATGCTCCTCCGTCAGCCAGCTCCTGTCGACCTCCTTAGTCCCCCTTCTGTTTCCCCCTCTTTACTCCTTCGTCTTCCTCTTCTCTGTGAGATCCAGCCCCTCCGCTCCCTCTTTCTCTCTCTCGCTCTCTATCCCTCTCTCTCGGGGTCTCTGTCCGTCCCTGACATGGAAGCAAATCCAGATTACTCCCCCTCACTCCTCTCCTCTGAGCTCCACACCCTCGTGGCTCCTCTATGCCTCTGTGTGTTTCTCTGCCTGTCAGAAGAGAGAGAGGAGGGGGGGTGAGGAACCCTACTCCTGCTCCCCCCACCCCACCCCCTCTCTTCCCTCCCTCCCGCTCTCCCTGGGTGTCCTAACACTCAAACACTCACGCACTCAAACACACACACACACAAACACACACACAGCTGTTTGTGTCAGATGATGTCAGGGCTATCCACCCTGTTTGGCGCTCAGTTTCTCTTAGTCCATAGGGGACCGTTAGAGCCGGCTGCACCTCTCGCTGCTTCTCCGTCTCTTTATGCAGGCGCGCATGTCCACATGCAAACGCGCACAAACCCACCGCCCTCCTCCTTCCAGCTGCAATTAGTTCAACATTCCTCAGCTTTGAAGGGTTTTGGAAAGGTTCTGGAATCTGCCTGTTCTTCACTCTCATTCATACGCGAGGCATGTTACTGATTACTTACGATTTGATCGACAGATAGGGGGAGAGAGAGAGACAGAGAGAGAGAGAGAGAGAGAGAGAGCGCATACTAAGAGACAAAGATAGTGAAAGTGTTGCCAGAAACAGTGGAGGAAAAGAAGAGAGATTGCATGGAGGTCCTATAGGAGGCATGGGATATTTTGGTCTCCACTATGTCCCCATAATAATATAATGCAATCCTTCATCCCCCCCTTCACGCGGAAAACAATGCTGCTCGCTGTGAGAGGGCCTTTAGATGTGCCCACCACAGGCCATCCAGCCAGCCAGCCAGCCAGCCCTGACCACAAGAGCCTCTGTGACAGCCTGCAGCCCTTGAAGTGCACAGGCCCCTCTACAGTCTGCAGTCTACAGTCTACCGTGACATAGCAGCCCTCCACAAGCCTTCAGGGAGGACAGTCAGCAACAATGAGCTCTTTCTGTGCAGCCATTTTTCTCCACAACCCCAAAAAACATCCTGCAGGCGAGGACTCTGGCGGCCTGGCTGTCAGATCAGTGGGATGTCTTTATTGAAAAGTGCTGCAATCGTGCTGAAAAAGACAGCTCAGTTGTCCCCTGCATTCCCCTCACGCAATCAGTGCCGACTGACCAGGCAGCACGACAACTGGACCACCAGCAAGCAGCAACTGCAGCATTGCTAGGAAAACAAAACCAATGTATTTGTTTACACACACACACACACACACACACAGACATAGACGCAGACAAACACTAACTAGACATGCAGGCAGCAGTTGTCTAATTATATGTATCAAGCCCTGATATTTATACATAGAAGCAAGGCGCTTGAAACTATCTTCACACACACACATACACACACTACACAGACTCTCACTACACTTTCTCACACTAATCCCATCTGTCACAGGAGATGCAGTTCCCACTCAGGGGATAGTGCTTACACGTAAACTTTGCATCTGTTGCTGCGTCCGCGCAGACACATTCCCATGCAGAGGGGGAGAGAGGGAGCGAGGGAACAAGAGAAGAGGACGGAGAAAAAGGGAGGGAGGGAGGGAGGGAGAGAGGTGGTTTTGTTGTGGTGGTGGCAATCGTCTATCAACTCCCTGAGCAAAGCTGGCGAGTGGTGGCCATTTCTGGACGTGCACGACGATTCATCTTCATTTGGTTCGCGCCTTTCTAGCACACCATGTTTATAAGTGATGGCTTGTCTTCTCTAAACACCATTGCTGCCTGCTAAATGATCGAAAGCAGATGAGACTCTGCACGCTCAGGCAACAACTGAGTTGAAGGGGCTTCATTCCCGATTGGCCTCTGTCATTTGTGTATCTTGAGAACTATAAAAAGGCATACGTGTCTATCCACGCATCCAACATTGTTCACATCTGGCAGCATGATCACAGGCCTCGACCCTACACACACAGTCTGACTTAGGAGCTCATCTTCTTTCCCCATAGTAAGCTAATGGGCAGGAGAGAGAAGCTGAATCCCATTGCCCTCTCCTCAACCCTAGGCCCTAAATCCTCAGAGAATTAAGTGGCATGAAGCTGATCCATGCTAGTTCAGTGTCTGTGGGTTGAGGGCTTAGGGGGTGGGTTGGGATTGGGAAAGTAACCCCAGCAGGGTCTGCTGGGCTACTGGCACAGCAGCTGAACAAGCATGCAGTTCTGTTGGGCAGGGAGATTCTTCATGGCGTCTCTGCCCCCTGTGCTTCCCACAGCTACAACAACACCAGAGCAGGGGGGTCCTCCATTTAAAATGTGCACAAGGGTCTAGAGTCTCACTCTCTCATGCTGACACACACACACTTGCATGCGACTGTAAAGTGATTAAGCAGTACCTGGCAGTCATTCTCAACACCTCTGCTGTGAAATGTAACAGCTTCTATATACAGGGGTGTTAATGTACTATAAACGTTGGACAGGGTATGAACTTGAGGGAGGAAATCCAGCTCAGTATTACAATGTTTCACACCTTCATTTCAGGTGGATAATCTGTAGTGATAATTGTTAAAGGAAAAATGTAAAAAGATATACAGGATTGTATTGTGTAACTGTATGCAGGGCCAAGTGTGGAAAACGTACAGCAGTTCTTCCAAGTTAATAACTTGAATTATGGATGACTGACAGAAGCAAAACACACACAAAGCTTTTTTTTTTACTCCATATTTTTATTTATTTATTTATTACAATTACTTCCTTTTCGAATGTGTATCTGAGCCATTTTAAATTTCATCATTAAAAAAAAAAGCAAAAACAAAAAGAAAATTAAAAAAAAAAACAACCTCCAGTTTCTGACACTTATGTTCTAGAAACGGCATCCCAGAAAGGCATTCTGGGACTGAAGTAAGGATAAGGGGGAGGGAGGGGGGGGGGGGGGGGTGTCAAGGGGCTGTTAGGCCTGCCCCTCCATCACACAAGTAAAGTAATTTTCAGATTTAGAGTGAATTTGATTTTTCTTTTTCGTTCTCTTCTTTTTTCCACCACTTTTCTCTCTCTAACACTGCAGGGTTCTCTTCCTCAGCGCTGTTCACTCCCCGTCCTCGTCATCGCCCTGCTCTCCATCCATCAGCAGAGCGGCATACTTACTGGCCGAGCTGAACTTCTGCAGAGCACGACAACAAGAAAACACCAGAGGGGTTCAGGTGTAGCAATACACTCATTTCTTACACTGGTTTCAAGGTTGAACTACTAATTTGCACTGAAATGTAACTTTACTACTGATGCAGCAACATTGCTGCCCTATATCAGCATCACCTTATATTTGTCTTAAATTCACTGCCATCAGCCTATCAGCAAAATACCCCATTTACGAATGGCAGTGGCTGAAGTTTATTTGGCAAACCACATCAATTCTACTGAAAGAAGAAAATTCCATCATAGTGTGTCCTATTGTCCAGGGAGCAAACTTCCCACCCCTAAAACCTTACTGTACGTTCAGACCAAAACCGACAAAAGTGTCAAGAGCGCCGGAAATCATTCATTTTCAATGGAGAGATGGCGTGAAAAGCGTCTTCAGCTTCAAAAGCGTGAGCATCGCGTCTTGAGCATCAAAAAGAAAGTTAAACTGCAGTTAACTTTATGTAATGAGCTATGACACGGTTAAGCCAACCAATCGTAATGTCGACGTCCTTGATTTATCTGTGTCTCTGGGAAACAAACTGTGTTAACTTTTGGTTCCTGTCATAAATGACTACCTTGGAAAAGGCCATCACCGGCGTGGCTCAAAACAGTAGGCTAAATGGGGCCCAGTTAAACTGTAATCTAGCCTAAATAAACTCATGTTTAATGTTTTTAAGAGGGCAATTGATTTGCTTCTTACCACAGGTCTAAACAAGACTTCGAGAAAATGTAGTTGTTACATTTGCTACACACATCAATATTTAAGACGAAGTTGTTTAAATCCGTATGGGGTGATGAATCGTGATCAAACCTTTGTCGTGAGCACCTCACAGACCGTAAAAGGAGCACCTGCATGTATATGATTGGGGATAAAACGCAGTATCGAACTTTTGAATGTTTCACGCCACGGCTTTGACTCTTGAAGCGTCTTCAGCTACTTTGACGCTTTCTGTCTGAACGCACAGTTAGGCAGTCGAGCGAGCTGTGTCTGTACTGAGCGTGAGACGAGACAAGAGGGGACTCACTGGAGCAGGGCTCTCCTCATATTTCTTTGGCTCAGGTGCAGCTCTGGGCTCTCGGTCCTTTCTAGGCTCTTTCCTGCAAAAGCACAGTCACATATTGAGCATCAGTTATGCACATGCAATCAGCTTGAGGCTGTCAAGACAAAAAAAGAAAAAAAGAAACAGGCAAATTCAGATGGCCTTTAAGTCCTATTAGAAACCAAAATTGGTCTTGCAAAGGCACTGTCCATTCAGAAAAATCGTACTGAAAACATGATCCTTATCTGACAGAACGCCCAAAATACAACAGCAGGCCCCATATAGAAGCAGTGCAGCCCCAAGCCATTCTATGTGGCTTGGGGCTCCAGTGGAGAGGCAGAGAAAGCACGCTGAAGGTTCTGTACCCCACAAGAAAATGCTGGACATTCCGATATAGACCGTCCCAGCAATGTAAGCAAAAATAATGCTTGAGCGTTGTATTTAGTTCCCAGACAACTTCCTCTATAGCTCTATTCGCACCGGAATAGTACTACCTGTGGACCTTTGGTGATTTGTAATAATTGCAGAGGATGCCTGTGATCTTAACCTCCGGCAAATGAGCCACGTCTGTAATTTGTTAAGTAAAAATTCTGCTGCAAATTAACTACTATATTTTGCCAAACACAGACGTCCGGTGATAATATAATAACTAGTCCTGTGCGAATCTGCATCTGTGTTTGTTGTTGTAATTGCCTCTCTCTTTCACCCGTTTCTATTTCTTTCGCACTGCCAGGAGCTTTCATATCCGCCATAATGTCAGTAAAATAGTCATTTACGAACTTTGTTTATCCAGAATGAGCTACAGCCAGAAAGTAACACAGAGGTGGGTCGATAATTTGCACATTACCAGACGTCCTCAGGTAGAACTTACCCTGTGCGAATAGGGCTTGTGTTAAGATAACATATGTTAAAAATGTCAAAAAGATGTCTTAAATGTAAATGTTAAAAAGAAAGCCATCTGGGAGCAGCTACACGTATGGAACTAGAACTTAAGATGGTCTACACAACTGAGTGGTCACATAAATGAAATTTCTACTCTGTTCTGAGTTTACATTGACGGAATTCTACGCTATTCAGTAAAACTGATTGGTCATATTAATGGAATTCTACTCCATTCCATACCGGTCTCCTTCTCTCCGTCTGTCCCGGTTTGGCCCCTCTCCTCGACCGCGTCCCGCTCCAGAGCCAACAGGACCGCCACCGCGGCCCCTAGGGGGCCCCCGATCCCGCCGCACTCCGTCCACCTTATTCTCATCTGCAACATACCAATGACATTTTACTTCTACATGCTCACTATTCTCAAGCCCAATGGGGTTATGGGGTTTGGATGATTAAAAGGGGGACTGGCTGATAAAGACCTTACCTTTGCCTGAGCCTCTCTCATCGGCCGAGCTGGAGGAGCTGGAAAAACATGCAGACGAGCATGTAAGACACTCATATCCAAGGGATGTCCTTCAGACATTAAGGCTAGTCAAAAGGCAGATTCCACATCACTTGTTTTATTAAGCCAACTGCAGCCAGCGATGCATTCTGGGTTGCAAGCCCTTTCGTATCCCCATCCCACAGGTTATTTTTGGTGTTTCCAACCAAAAATGCATTGCTGTGGGCCTAATAGATAGCTAATGTGGAATCCGCCGACTGCTTAAGTAGCAATGCAAGCCTTAAAAGGTCTATCTGTACATCTAGGCTGTGTTGCATAATAGCAGCCAGTAGTAGATCTAGAGTGAGCAAACATCCTTCCCTAAACCTTCCCTACTACAGACAGTTGCTTAGGCCCAGGGGCCCAGGGGTTTCAGCCCTTATGATAGCACCTCGACCAAGCACCCCTACAGAGCAGGGCATTTCAACTCATGGCCCTAATATTTGAGGACACTGAGTACTGTTAGTAGGAAAAAACAAAACAAACAAAAAAAAACATAGTACAACATAACCTGAAACAACAGCAAACATGCTGCAAACATGAACTGAATGGGGCAAAGACAAAGAAACTGAGCATGTTTCTGTGCCCCAGTCAGTTAGAGTAAGCTGCCAGTTCACTGTTTGGTCTATGATGTACCACATTTTTAGCATTCTTTTTCCTGCTGACCGCATGATGGTGCCATGACTTGAAAAGTAGTAGCCTGAGTGACAGCAGTCACCCAGTGCTGTGGCAATGCAGCTATTAAACCTCTATTGGTCAGCCTTGAGACATGCTAGCGACAAATGCTAGTGCTAGTCAATCTCGTGCTGGGGTCCGTTCCCAAAAGCATAATTGCTAATCAAGTAAGCAGCTTTGTTGGTTTGTAATGCAATTTCCCACTGCCAACCAACGTAGTTGCTAATTGGCTAGCAACCCTGCTTTTGAGAAACAGACGCCTGGACCACACGGCCGAAACAGCAGTTATACAAATTGATAGACATGAATAGTCTGGGACTGCGGGAACATCATCGATTGACAATCGGACGCTCCGAGGTCGATTCCCAATTCCCACGTTGCGAATCGGTCGGATAAATGCATCTGATATGTTCTAATACATTTCAACAACTTTATTTTCATAATTACTAGTAGGCCAACATCAAGCGCCTGTACATTTTTGCATCCAACTTCTCAATGCAATTTTGAAAACGCAAGTTGGAAAGAGTAGAGATTCAAAAGTTGAACAATAAATCAATTGACTAGTGAGAGGTGGATAAACCTCCAACAGGTTAAATGAAATTTGTTTATTGGCATGAAAACACATTTGTTGGGATTTCATTACATTTTCCCCATTCTGAGTTGGCCACATGTTTTGAATCATACAGCGAGTCACAACCTTCTTCGGTTAGAAGAGTAGACGAGCGTTAAAAAGCCGGCGTGGCACCGTCGATGGAAACGTGCCCGATGCGGTGGGTTTGACATGACTGGATCATTTAGCGTGTAACTCATTCCTGATCGCTCACGCCTGTGGTCAGGGTTGTGTTGTGACTGGGGTTTTATGAGGGCAAAGCATCGCACCTCTTGGGGGGGAGGCCGCCAGAGGGGGAGATGGGGGTGCGACTGTCCCCCTCGCTGGCTCCTCCGCCAGCGCTGCGCTTGGCCCAGGCGTTTTCCTTGGGGGGTGGCGCGGGCATCACTTTGAGGGGGAGGCCATCCTGACTGGTTGGGGAGGCCGGGGGGCGAGAGCCAGAGGAAGGCGGCTCGTCCTCCTGACCGCTGAAGACCTCGTTTTCCACGGAACGCTCACTCTCCCGGCGCCGGGAAACTGCACAAGACAGAAGCAGAGTCAGCACAACGAGCACAAATCCTGCTCAACCCAGTTACAGATATAAGATATAAGATATAAGGCCTGAAGAGGAATAAGAGAGTAGTGGATTGTGGCGACTGGCTCACCTCTGCCAGGCTGGGAGTCGCTGCCTGTCCGAGAGCGTTCCTTTGGTGGCTTCTCACTTCGCCAGCTCGGGTCCCTGCAAAGGCCCAGAGATCACAGTCAATCTCATCATGCATTACAAAAAGCATTTCTCAGAGGACCAAAGTTGTTCTTGATATCCTCACTGTCATTTGAAGTGTTTAAAGCATCTTATGGCTGCACACATCAAAAACACTGACTAATACCTAAAACTTTAAAGCAACACTCCACCATTTGTGGAAATATGTTCATTTTCCATCTCCCCCATGAGTTAATTCATTGAGCCATACCTTTCTTCTGTTCATCCAGTCCTTCTCTGAGTCTGGCGATATCTATTTAAGCTCCAAGCTAGCAT
>JASCQY010141851.1:0-24734 GCA_030264315.1 Sardinella tawilis | reverse complement strand
ACATTTGAGGGGGGCAGGTGCTTCAAATTTGAACCACGCACTTTTTTATATTTGAGAACCAGGTTTTGTATTATGCTGGGCCAGACCCAATGCTAAGTTAGCATTGGAATTGTCGTGCTAACCAGGCTAGCGAGTCGTTGGGACGGGCTTAGCACGATGACGCCAGGGCTGTGGACTGTTGCAACACCTACTTTTGTTTGAAAACGCTGCCTTGTTAATGCTGATTGTTCAGTAGTGCTGGCCTATTACGTGCAGTGTAGTTTTAACGACAACTATGACGATCCCACCTACACGCTTCAGTGCTGTGAATCGTGTAATCCCAGACTATACAATTAATGTATAGTTTGGCTTGCCAGGCTAGGTGAATTCGCCTACTTATCTGTTTTTTTGAGGCTGTTGAGTTGTGTTGATGGGTATCAGAACAATGGTAATAGATACAACGTAGACCGAATTTGTGAAATGTCAGTTGACGCCAGCAGATCCGGGCATATGAAAAAGAAACTCGGATGCCCTCATCAGCTAATTTTGGCTGCCATTTTGCTATTTGTTCAACCTTGCATGGAATTCTGTTCTCATACCTACCGACAGCACTTGGCTAGATAGGGCTACGGGTTGATTCACTCTGGATAATACTGTACCTTTAACCTTGGCCCACCCATACTTCCTGTGATGCTGAATAAAATTAACCTGCCATAGTCCTTGGATAGGGAACCAATGAGAAGCTAGCTTTTACTCCAGGATGGAGACGGCCTTAACAAGTTTATCTTATTCGTTTGGTTCGTGAATAACTCACCAGCTATCATGGATAATGTCACTCAGAGTTTGGCCGCGCCCAAACAAAATGACAGATCACAGTGGTAGTAAACTTCAAAGCTGTTTTTTCTTGCCCAAAACTACAAACTCTGACACTTTGAACATCATTATGTCTGCAGGTTTGCCAATATTATCGAAATATCATTTGAAAGCTGTGATCTATCATTGATATGCATCGATACTTGGCTATTCTTCCTGTGATTCAAAAATTAATTTGCAAGCTTCATATTTGTTTGTTTGTCTGTTTTGTCATGTAGGAGGGGGGTGACCCTGAGAAGCAGAAGTTGCATCAAAAGCTAAAGGCTCGTGAGTGGGATGAGTTGCTTTCTAAGAAGAGGGTGAAGGTACTAGAAGCTGTTATTAATGGCTGCCTATGGGAGGGTGAGATTGAGATATCCCATGCTCAGCTGGAGGTGTTGCAGGCCCACGCCATCTCTGTTCTGGGGCCGCTGCCGAAAGATGAGCCTTCTTCACCAGAGAATTCACCTGGAGAGCAGTACGGTGAACGTGAGTTTTTAAATCATCATTATATATACCAACTCTTTTATGTTCGATTTCCTGTGAATTAGTTGCATTTATTTATTTGTTTTTTGGTACATCTACAGTCTGCATTACATATAGCTGAGCCATCCAAATTAGATTAATTGGTGTAGGAAAAATAAGCTTTTCAGTTATTAGTTAGTGTGAGAAATTTGTTGTCTGATGTATGCATTAATTGGGTAGTGCTTTGTTGTATGTTTTGATAGACTGTGTATATATTTTGACAACTTTCATAGGTTGTTCTTAAAAGGACAAGTTTGGTGTGAAACAATCAATAGCCCTGCTGGTTGAGGTCACTGAATGCTGTTATGTCTAGGAAAAAGAACCAGAACATTTGAGGCAACACAGACCGAATAACAAACCGATAATTAATGTTAAAGGATTTATCCGGAGTGAACCAAACTGAAGCCCTGTTCTCTGAGGCTGCCGAGTGCTGTCGATAGGTATCAGAACGACAGCAGTAGGTACAACGTAGACTGAATTCGCGAACTTGGTGACCTCAAACAATACTTAATAAATGGTCCATTAAAAGTACTATTATTTTCAAAACATGCAAGGCATTCATTTGATAGAGAACAGTACAAAGACAGCATATCAACTGTTGAAACCTGAGAACCTTAGCTCAGGCTACGGCTTCGTGTTTGCGGCTGAACCACAGCTGTGGCGATATTCACTGGGTGGAATTCTCCGATGTGCGCAAGTTCAGATATCACTTAGCTGCGCGCTTTTCCGCCATTCGTGCCAATGGCGGAGAAACGCGCAGTTAAGTGATTTTTGAACTTAAGCGCCCCAGAGAATTCCACCCAAACAGCACCACTCCCACTCGTGTAATATTGCTAAAAATAACGTCATTATGCCTTCACAAAAAAACTCATGCAAGGTCCAGCTATATCCCTAATCCACAATAGCAGGTATTATGTTAATGTAGGTGTAGGCAACAGACCAGGAGACTACAGCTGCATTATTTAAGAAATTTGTTAGCCAGAGTGACTTTAGGATGCCTTAAAGTTAGACGAAATGTCCACAGTTCATGACGAGTTCAGAGATGTAGTGTTCAACATGGCAGCGCACAAACAAGATGATCGATGACGTCAATGGTAGTAAACTTCACCGCCATATTTTTTGGGGGAGGGGGTGGGGGGGGGGGGGTTGTTTTTTTCCTGTGCCCAATTTCACAGGACCTGGCACTTTGAATGCCATTATCTGTATAGTTTGTTGGCCAGTATTGTTAGGTATGATATGGGTATCATTAGTATCATTTTTTTTGTGGATTTTCATTAAAATAGAATAAACTTTGAAAAAGTGGGCAATGCGTCTGCTTCTGCTGTGGAGGGTCACGTATGTTTAGTGTAGATAATTAAATTTTACCAGAACATTATGTTAATAATATGGTGTGGTATCTAATTTGGTCTTTTACCAGAACATTATGTTAATAATATGGAACATTATGTTAATAATATGGTGTGGTATCTAATTTGGTCTTTTACCAGAACATTATGTTAATAATATGGTGTGGTATCTAATTTGGTCTTTTACCAGAACATTATGTTAATAATATGGAACATTATGTTAATAATATGGTGTGGTATCTAATTTGGTCTTTTACCAGAACATTATGTTAATAATATGGTGTGGTATCTAATTTGGTCTTTTACCAGAACTTTATGTTAATAATATGGAACATTATGTTAATAATATGGTGTGGTATCTAATTTGGTCTTTTACCAGAACTTTATGTTAATAATATGGTGTGGTATCTAATTTGGTCTTTTACCAGAACTTTATGTTAATAATATGGTGTGGTATCTAATTTGATCTTTTACCAGAACATTATGTTAATAATATGGAACATTATGTTAATAATATGGAACTTTATGTTAATAATATTGAACATTATGTTAATAATATGGTGCGGTATCTAATTTGGTCTTTTTTCATTCCTCAGTGCTTCCTCAGCTTCTGCCATTGCTCCATGGTAACGTCAACAGTAGTAAGGTAATAATCTCAGAGTTCCAGGAATTTTGTCGGCAGCAGGCAGCTTCTCTTGTGAGCAGCACACAGGGATCTGCAGAAAGCATTCCCACCAGGTAATTAAACTCATGAATACTGAATAATAAAAAAATCAATACATTTGTCTTTCATGCTGTTTTTGCATAATTTTTTTTAGACATTCTACTCTGCTTTCTCAAGTGAAAAAAATACGTCTGAGACATTGTTTCTGAAGTGTTTACCTTTTCTTCTTCAGAGTGGGCTTGAAGCGTTTGATCAAGGAGAGTGCTGTGTATGAGAAGCGATCCAGCTTTAGACGCTGCTGCTGGTATGTCCATGCAGACATCCTGGCACGCTTCAACCTTCAGGCCTCACCTGTGCCCTGTCAGTGGAACTACCTCACATCTGGTGTTCAACAGTGTCGAGAGGATTCACTCATACCAATGAATTCACAGGGCAACTCACCAACTCTTCCACAACCTACAGCCAATCTTTCTTTCAAGAGGAAATCAGCTGGCAGTATGTCTATCAAAAAATTCATGAAGAAGTCTGTGGACCAGGAACAAGTAATATTACAGTGTTTTCATATTGTAATTTCTCTCTGTTGTTTATACAAAGTCAATCAAACTAACAACCCATTCAACATTTAACCTCTCAGACAGAAGTTATGGAGACAGACGGTTTTCAGGCAGATACAGAGGATGAGGAGGATGACTGTGTCTGCATCAGTGCCGAATCCGGTGAGTTATTTGGTAAGCTTATACAAGTTGGCAAATGGCAGGCTTGAAGGACTTAAGTCCAGGATTTGGACTAGATTTAAACTTATTCTTTAATTCTACAGACTTGTGACTTGACTTGGACTTGCTTACTGATGACTCAGTTTACCGTGTTGTTTATATGTGGTCCCCGGACAGGAAGTTAAAAAACAATCAATAAAACAATATCGACAATACATACACCACTATTGCCACTACAACTAGATACACACTAAAATTAGGGGTGCAGCTATTTATTCTTTTTGTAATTGATTAATCTAGCACTTTATTGATCGATTAATCAAGTATTGAATATTTTTTTTGCGTTTAAAAATGTCATTTGGCAAATAGCTAGTGGCAATCAGGCCAGCGAACAAGGTAAAGTGAAAATAGAGCTTGTCAGAGCTGCGCAAGAATTGAATGAAGGCCTTTTTGTTTTTCCATGCATACAGTGCAATTCAGTTAATCTTACTGTGTTGTATTTTTAACCAATATACCACACTGTTTCACTAATGTTCCAACATGACTGCTGATGTTGTGACTCAACAGTATTTTCAGTAGCCTACAGATTAGGCTACCTCCAAGGAAAACTACGAGATTCTACAGAAAGAAAATTTACTCTTGTTGAGCTACGTTCCCCCTTCCTATAACAAGTGTGAGAATGTCAGCTATGAGCACATGCATTACGGCAGATAGACCTGCGTCTTCGGAATAGAAAAGCATATATACATGTATGGCAAGCCTTTTAACATTTAGCACAAGATTTATCATGTGTGGACATCCGTCAGTAGGGCTGGGGGTAAAGGATTATTTTAATTAATGACTAATTGGGCAATTATTTTATCAATTAATCGACTAATCAAATGACTAATTGGATGATTAGTGTAAAGATTATTTTTCTGGTGTTCGATTAATAAAAACCATAATGTATCACAATTAAATGCCAAAAATTCACTGATTTGCACAACAAAATAGAAAAAAATGTAGAATAAAATGATATAAAATAAAAAGGCCAGCATGTTTACTCTTACAGTCCAACAAAATCTCTCCTGTATAAAATTACAAAAGATAAAGAAACGCTGTGCAAAAACATACTGTGCCATGCAAAGTACAGAAGTGAGTGTTTTAACACTATGCAAGCCTCCCCCCTACAGGCAGCGATTTATTTAAAATATAGCAACAAGATTGTACATTCTCACCAATTCATGTGGATTACAAACACAAACAAATTACAAACAGTAACTACTTGTATACTTGTATCCAAACAGGCAATGATCATTTTCGTGGAGTTACGTTGACTAATAAGGTAATAAATGCGATTTCAGCTTTATTTTGGTTTTAGTTTCGCTTTGCCCTATGTGCGCGGGGTGAGTCATTTGACATTGCATAGTACGGTAAAGACGGTAGGAAGGGGTTGACGGCGGTGGAATAGCCTTCATTCGCCCCAGAATGAACCATTTAACCATCGTGACTATGACGCTGATATATTAACCTAAAAACGTTGCATAGTGTACCAACAGTCCCAACATAGAACCTGATGCACAATGAAACTGAAGTTGAGTAGACGCTACTGTTTCATTGAAAGGAGGTAATAAGCATTTCTCAATCTCCATAGACCAAAACTCTGATAGTTGACAAATCTAAGTCACTTAGGATAAAGGTGTATGCTGAATGCATAAATGTAAATATTACTATGGGCTAACAGAGACCCAAGAATAAGATGGTTAATATAAAGTGGTCAGTGCCATTTGCAGTACTGAAAAATAGTTGACTTTTATTGGTGATTCATAGCCTTCACAGAGAACATAAAGTTGTTTGAAAGTGCTATATGCAAGCTATTTAAACATCGAATGAAATTAAGACCAGGAGAAATAACTAGGGAGGTACACTAACGATACATGTAACGATTTGTTTTTGTTTTGTTTGTTTGTTTTTTCATGAGCTGCAGACAAATTTTGATTGAAAACAATTTCATTACTTTGTCCTTGTAACTATTCTTGTTTTCAATTGAAAAAAGTGTTATTATTAATTATTATCAGAACCCTTTTCATTAATGTTTAGAGAACTAAAAAAACCTTTTTGGATTATAGACAATGTTAGTATTTACAGACATTTTTTTAAACTGACTTCATGGACATTCTAAAACGAAATTTACTTAAGATGGTCTAATTAAAGGGAGTTTGGGCAAGTTGGTTAATATCCATTAGCAATAATGCATTGTATTAGCATGTTTAAGACTGGCATAGTTGTAAATAAAAAAGGTTTGCATTTTTAAGCCTCATAATTAGGAACCTCCCGGGCATCAAACTCTAATGTCCACCATCAGTATCAACTTCATTTGGGGTGGGAAGTGGGTATGGTGAGTCAAATAATCTTTAATTCTGGTAACTGCGATACAGGAACCTATGTTAATGTAAACATGTCTGGCAACCATACTATACGATTGTGTTAGCTATACTAGCAGTAGGCCTAATGATAAACATAGAAAAGAAAGCTGAATACAGTTTAACCATGTGCTACTGTTTAAAAATAAAAGCTAACCTATTGCTTCGACAGTACAGGGATGTGATCGCAAAGGACACAAAAGGAGAATATACATAATACATATTGGCCCAGAAATGGGGGTGGGGGTCATTTGCTCATCGTTGCACATCTCAATTTCACTTGTTACTCGACTTGCGCGTCCTAATAAACATGAGAAGTTTGCTTTACTTTATCCCAGCCGGAGTTATGGCACTTTTCTCTTTTCTAGTCTCATAATGTTCTAATGGGCGTGATCCAGCACTCTCGCAGACACGGAACCAAAATGCTATTTTTAAACTACTTAGAATGTTCGAAATCACAGAGTCTCTACTCGTAAACTCAAGCATAGACAACGCTGGTGCACTAAAAGACTTAGTTATACGAATGTTTAAAATGATAACGGTGCTTAAAATGATAAAGTTGACAAAAAGAATGAAAGTATGCGTCTTCATATAGTTTAATTGGTCAAATATTACATGACTATCATGGACTTTTCACTGGATTAATGAACCCAGGATACCCCATCATCTGATAATTCAGTCTCAGCTCTACAGAGATGTATAATATGTCTACAAAGGGTTAAACGTCTCTGGTTAATGTTAGGCCGTTAAAGTACAGTAGCTAAATTATGGCTTGCTTCTCTGTGAAATAAAAAAAAGGTATCACAATTCTTTTTTTCATCTCAACCAATTTTAATCCTGAGTTGTATCGAAATTTCGCTAGTTGGCACTTCATCGTTGCACCCCTAGAAATGACATAGCGTATTATTTAATTTAAATGGATACTCAGAACTGCATAGCCAGCGCTGTTATAGAAGACAAACCACTATTGGGAAAACAAGTCTCTGAACACTAGTCATCTAGTGCAGATATCACCGATATGACTGGACCCATTACTGGCTTGAGAACTGGTCCCTGAGGTTTTTATTCATGCCTTCCTTTTATTAACTCTTAACCGTGTGCATTTTCTTCACAGGCTCAGACGCACCTCAGCCAGGGCAGCTGGAGCCGATGGAAGTGAACACCTCTACTGCTGTTGTGTTGCCCACTACATGAGCACCCCACTGCCGGTACTGAAACTACAACCTGACATCACCAGGCCCATAGTAAGACTTGTGCAGGACTTAAGAGGGTTTTCACATAAATATTGAAAGATTTGGGTGTAACTTACACAAGTTGTTCATAGTGAAAATACATCCATATAAACAGTAATTCAGCTGTGCTAAAGCTGTGGTCCAAGACGTGTAATATCTTGCAGGTGGGTTAATACTGAGCAGTTGACTTTTCAACACCAATTTCTTTGCCTTCTCGTGACGGTGGTTACTTTTTTACAAGTAAATGTCATGCATGTTTGTGTGTGTAATTAAACATAACTGCTATAGTTTAACTAAGGCCATTTCATACCTTTTGTAATTTTTTATATTTGTTCCCCACTCTCAAACTCTCTGGCCTTTTTGTTTATCAGTGATTTGTCCTTCCTTGGCAGCATCCATTTCATAGACCAGTTTCATTGGTGTACAATTCCCAAGCCTCTATAATGTATATTTTAATAATAATGGTTACAGATAGGCTATTACATTGCCGTCCAACAGGAAAAAAGATCTTGTATTTAAAGTGCAGTGTCCTTTACAGATGATTCTTGCAGAGTCTGAATAAAGCATTATTTAAAAGCAAGGGACAACAGGTTTATATTCTGCATTTGGGTTTATGGTCACTTGACTTGAAATTTTCAGTAATTCTTACATTAAACATATTTTGTGGCTTTGCATTCTAAATGAAGTTTGTGGGTTGTTTTTTTTGTTGTTGCAAAATATCTATTAGGTTAACAGGAGTAAAGGGTGTTGTTGCATGAACCTGAACAAACAAGTGAACAGGCTCGCAGAGGAGCTTACACCAGTAACATTTGAAGCCAGTGCCAATGTAAGGGTAGGCCATTTTGCCCATCAGTAGAAGCTTTGCAATTTACAGTCCTGGTAAAGGTAAAGGTATCATTTCTCTAGTCAGCAAGAGGCATGAAACATAAGCTTTACAATAGATCAGTTCTTGTCCATAAATATTGTTCTAAAATATGTTACCCTGCCCTTAGTTTCCATAAACATTCCAGTGTTCCACTGAGAACTAAAACCTTTTGGAAAAATATCAGGTCATCTTCTCTTTGTCCATCTCTGCCACCATTAACAGTCTTGTATATATGATTACATACAATTGTCCTTTCTCTACACATACTGTATGTTATGGCTAGCTTTGACTTTATTAGTGCAAGATATCTGGGAGTTCAGTCTTCATATGAGTAATTCTTTCCAGGACCAATCACAGTGAAACTGACAAAACAAATCAGGATTGTGAGGGAAAAAAGAGCTCTAATGACTTGATTCAGCTAAGGGTCTTAATATTTTCAAGCAGATCTGGGTTCAACTCAGACATTTTTTGTCCTCCAGCAGCTGCAATGTCTGCCAACACCGCTTCATCCCATGAGAGAGTCACCACAGCTGCAGGGACCTGCAAAGGCACAAATAATGGACTTTAATGAATAGTTGACCATTTTGGCAAATCATTTACAATAATGTATTATAAATGGAAATAACGCTCAAAATGTTTTCAGTCATTTTTAAATGTTCAGTATGTATGGCACTGCTCAAAGGGTGCGGTGCATCCTGCTGGATTATCCTTTTATTCTTAAATGACTTGCCAGTCTAAGGGCTGGTCTTTTTTGCATGACATTCAGGGCCGTTTCAAGGTATTTGGGGGCCCCAGGCAAACAGGAGCTGGGGGCCCTGCCCCATTGCGACGGCCCTGATGACAGTAAATATCTTTAACAAGCTAAAAATGCAGTCCGTAAGGTAAGTGGTTTTCTAATACCTCTTCATAATTCTTACCTCTTCCCCGAATATCACTTAAAGGATAGGTTCGGTTTTTAACACTTAAAACCTTTTTTTTTTCAGATTGTTTCTGATGAAATATAATCAATAAGATTTGAATTTTTACACATGCTTCTTTTAGGAGAATTTTCGTTTTTTGCTGCAGTCTTCAGAATGGCAGCAATGTGCACTTCCCAAACTGCTCCTAAAACGCATCAAACATTCATTTGTAAAGACGTGAAACTCACACTGGGGTTAGTAATGTTCACGGATGCACTGACACAAATCATCACGAACCGTGACTTCCTTCATTACTTTTACTGCTACTAAACTCTTAGACGGGTGTGAAAATAGGTCCACAATTGAGAATAAATGGTCAAAAACCTGTCGGAAACCATGTAGTTTGCAGCGGTATTTATATCAGCACATCAGTGAACGTTAATGACCACTTGGTAAGTTTCACGTCTTTACAAACAAATGTTTAATGCGTTGAAGGAGCGATTCCGAGAGTGCACATTGCTGCCATTCTGAAGGGGGCGCGGGAGCAACAACAACAAACAGAAATTATAGCATTATGTTTCAAAATATAAATCTTCCCCATTGTATTTAATCAAAAACAATCTTAAAACAAGGCTTTAAGAGTTAAAAACCGAACCTTTGCTTCAAAATCTCTTCTATTTTGATAGCTCTCTCATCTGACGACGCTAAAAGGTTCTTTATACACTGCATCCTTGAATGACAGATGTTCTGTTGCAGTCATTATCATTGCCAGTAAATGCTTTGAGGGCACATTTAATTTGTAGTCAATATTTACTCTGGGCTCTCACCACTTTGCCTATAGACAGAACCACCAAAGATGCCACTACCAGCACACTGCACTCACCTGGTCAGGAAACACCCAAGTGAAGGTGTGGTTTATAGACTACAGCTCTGTGTTCATCACAGTGCCCTCAAGACTTAACAACACTTCACATAAAAAGATAATAAGCCGAAATGTTTATTTTGAATGCACCAATCATTCCAACTACTCCTTGAACCTTATCACAGGCTCCCCTCAGGATTGTGTTTGTCTCTAACATTGATGTTAACTTTGCTGATAAGACTAGCTCAGAGAAAAACCTCTCAAGAGCTGTTGTGAAATTCAGGGGGGAGGTCATAATTTACACACCTCACAGTATTCGTATCAGATCCTTTTGTATCACAGAATGTGCCACGTCTAAAGGTCAACAGACCTACGTCGCGTGCAAACACTGCCCCCACTGAAAAAAGCGAAACGGTTTCTGACCGACCGACGTATAGAGTCGCTGCACTCGCCTAAAAACATAAAATGATTCTGAATCAGGGGGGGTCAAAGGATCGTCAGTAAAGGTTACTGTGGGCCTCCACAAAAGCAGAAAACCTGATGGCTGTGAGTGCTTGCTTTTCTTACCAAATTACACTCATTGAGTGCTACGTCTTCCTCCTCATTCAGTTTCCGCCCTCCTGGAGCCACCAGCTCAAAAGGCTGCCAGCCATCCACCAACGACTGACGCACAAACTGATAAAGTGCAGACACCCTTTCCCGGGCCAGGAATGTACCTGAAAATAGAGTACGGTGAATACTGGCACAAAGATACCATGACAGCATTTGACCTAGCAGCAGCTCAGGTTTGAGTTGGCCTCCTCCAACAAACAAAAGAGCATAATGTGGGACCTTTTGAAGCAACACCAAAGCTTTTAATGCTTCAAAAATGATTTTGATGGCACATCAAGTGTTACCAGGATGAGCGACACCTCTTTAAAACCCATTGTGGCCAAAACTGGTAGCACTTTACATATGTCTTTTAGGTGTGCATCACCTGGGATGATATGGCCCTTGCAGTTACAGGAGGCACTTGTTTATTGAAAGCTACAAAGAAGTAGCCTAGCAAGTTGAAATAGTCAAGCATGATTGGGTTGCAAGTAAAGAAAGATGCTCTGCATTGGCTGTGACTGTGTTTCCTTGTTGCAAAATGATTTTGCATATTAAGCACAGAGGCTGCAGAGGCCATGAATGTGTGATATAGCAGAGAAGTTAATTCTGAGGCAGCAACACTTATCCTGGCCCTACCGAGCACCACGGCAACCCCTCTTTTTCATGCACAAAAGGCGAAGGAACTGACAATTTCACTGCATTCTTTACATCAGTAATCATATGCATGTGACAAATAAACTTCCTTGTATCCTTGTATAGAGGAGTTATATTTTATTTAATAGGAAAAATACTGGAATTCTATGGACACTTCTAAGCAGAGATGCTGGGTTAGCTGCTATTCGACACCTAGCGATTCAATGATATATGCTAACCTGAAGCTAAAAACAGAACCACCAGAATGGCAAAACATCTAGAAGGACTTAAGAAAGGTAAAACACTTTAGGGGAGGTAGAAAATTAGTAAATCAGTGCAAAAGGTGGCATATTCCTTTGACATTTGAGAACAAGATATTGAAACAGGAAAAGTTGGATCGGTGCATCCCTACTTCTCTTCTATTGATTATTTTTTTATTTTTAAGCTGTGAAGCACATTGACTTGCCACTGAATATATAAATAAATTTGCCTTGACTTGCCTTGAAGAGTGTGTTTAAGCTCGCAACCTTTACAGGGTTTTCTTTTAAACTGATGGGGTTGATAAGATTGACCCCTCAAATTCTGCCTAAGCATTAAAATATAATTTCATGAATTATCTAAGGAAATAGCTGTGTATCAGATAGCAGAGTCAAATGCTTTATCATAGAGCAGAGAACACAAGTTGTCTTCTATGATAAAGTTCTCCTGTATTGACGTTTGAAATGTTACCCTGTAGAAGAATTCCGTCCGGCAGCCTCACTCTTAGAAGGGTGTAGTTGTATTTCCTTCTTTCTCTCTGCTCTTCCCGTTCACGCATAGCTTTTGTTCGCAACATCGCGTTCCTTTCCACAATTTCACTCCTAAACACAAATACATACAAAAATACATCATAAATTTTTCACCACCATTCATTTGAAGTCTTCATCAAGTCATCAATATTCACAACTATTTCAATAAACAAAATGTCCAATAATAAATATTGAATCAGTCAAAACTTTCCTTAACAGAACATACTCTACTCCACTCTATACAGCTCACCTACAGAATGGTGTAATTTTTGCAAAATCAATATGAATCAGGCTGCTTTCACACCTTTTTCTGTTCTGCTACATGTCCTGAACGATACAGTTTTTTGCCATTTTTCCAGGGATCGTTTCGGACTCACATGGCAAACTTTAAGAATGGATGGGAAGCAGGCCTGCTCACTGTTTAAATGCTCACAAATTATTTTTATTAGCAGCGTTTCAACCCTCACAGGGTCTTTGTCAAGCATCTCAACTGATTTTTGGTCATAGTGATTCAGGACACAGCACTACATCGCTATATCTCTTGGACAAGTAACTCATACATATCCTGGAGGTGTAGGATCTTTGTTCTGTTTAAAAACAAATGATGGTCCAGCTAAGTTCAAATCATGCGGGATGGCATTCTTGCTGAAAAACAATCCAAGAAGTTGTCACATTTGAGGAGCCTATTGAGATTAAGCTGTTGCAAGTACAAAATAGACAGCCTTGTTTCGAGGAAGAGGAGCACAGATGAGCTGCTGGAAATGTTGATAGTGTTAGTCTATGATTACCGTCAACCTGTTATGTTAAGTAACATTTTTATAACAATGGAAGGCTAATTGGAGAGGTCTGGTTGAGAACCACACTTGTTGGTACCACTGGTAATGTCTTATACTAATGCTTTTTGAGCAAGACACTGTTCCCCGTTGCTCTAAATGTGTAGGTTGGTGCCTAGAATGGCAGCCTCTGACATTGGTGTGTGAGAGTTTGAATGGTACATTATGAAGCGCTGCAGAGGAAGGCACTATATATTTGCAGTCCATTTACCATTTACATTCATAAAGCCGGACTTGCCCATATTGGTTTCACTTGTCAATGAGAGAAGAGCAAAAATGTAAACATGTTTATTATACTGCCCCCTATGGACGAATATGGGTAATTTCACTTCTGTGAGATCAAGCACTGATTTGAGACCAAAGACCAATGGTGAAAATTTGTGTCTGTAGGTGTTTGATGGTTTTTGCTGCATAATACAGTAACTTACAAAATAATACAGTAGAATCAGAACACACACAATCGGGATTCAGCACCTTTTCTGCTTTGGACCCCTGAAAATCAGCAGAGATGTCGGAACAGAAAGGCACTTACTTGAGTTGCTGCTCTCTCTTAAGCTCCTCTGCTGTTAAGTTATAAAAATCTGAAGGGAGATCAAAGTGTGTAGCATTGGGAGACGGTCTAAAGGCCTGTGGTTGGCGGTCTAGCTGTGCCCTGACTGGCTCTGCTTGCTTGAGCTGGTCCCTCCTCTCTTTCATCAGCTCCAGGGAGTGGTCATCCTGTTCAGCCAGCGACAAGAACTCCTCACTGGTGTCTGTTGAAAGCAGAACAATTTGTTATAAAAATACTTAATAGCCAGGTTTACATGGATAGATTTTCTGTTTACATGGAGCAACATTCTAGACTGTTTGTATGTATGAAATTAGAAGTGTGGGTGTGACGTCTGTGTGCATTTGGGCTCAGGCCACTGTCTATTGTATTTTACCTTATCTATTGCACTAACTGGTAAACACTTTCAAATTTTGTGGTACTTGTGACATGACAGTAAAGACATTTTATATATTCAACTTGATGGTATGCTTTCCCATATTCCTCACAATACAAAATATAGGCTTACCTTGTCCATCTATTGGCAACATTGTTTTCTCAAACCCCAAAGCCTGTAGGTACTCCTGACAACCCTCTACACATCTCACTCTCTCCTAAACAATGAAGGAAAATGTCAGTGTTAACCACTTCCAGTCCTTGGAATAACTCTCCAATGTCCTTCAGCTCCATCGCGCCTACAGTACCTGAAAGATCTTGTTGGTGACTTTGATCTTCCTGTATTTCTCTTCTGTGGGATTCTTACAGATGTTGTCAATGTACCTGAACACACAAGACATTGGGAATGTTCAAGGCTTTACATGTAGATATGAGACATCCAAACATTACCTAGCAATAGCAACAGAATAGCAATAACTAACCGTCCAACATCAATAACAACTCATCAACCATCAATGTTTTTTATTAAAATATTTACCTGTAAAATTCATTTTCTAAATAGCCTGAAAACCAGACCCAGGTTTGAAGAAAGCTACAGAGAAAGCTACAGAGTAATTATCACATGAGTTCATGAGTTGCCATGACAAAAGACTCGTCATGCTCCATGAGTTTGGCTGAAAACATGATGTATGCGGTGCAAATAAGGATAGGTCGGTGATAGTGCTACACTAGCTTGTCTACCATTAGCAAAACTCCTGCCTGCTGTGGCTGCTATGTGATATTGATGTTAATTTTTGTTGTTACGGTCATGTTTTCCTTCATTTGGACATGTTTAACTTCCTGTATCCATTGAGCTGATGTAGGAGAGTCTGCATCCAGTAAATGCTTACCATTTCTCCTGCATTAATCAAGATGTTTTTTTTTCCAGTAAAGAAGTTACAGGTTTCAGGGGCATATCAATATCCAACATTTTTTCCAACTCTTCCTTGAGGTTTCTCAAGTGTAGTTTGGAGAATAGCTGCCAATGTTTCCCACATTTCTATGAGTAATTACATTCTCAAGTTGCAAGATCATGTATGTTGTCATTTGTTTGTTGTTTGTCATGTGGCATATTTTTCTTTCTCAAAAGCGCTCGGCAAAAAATACAGATGTTCTATTCTGGATGAATATTGATGCTGCCCATGTAAGAGAGTCGATAGTTTATGGTCTGTTCATTCTGTTCGCTTGAATGACAAAACACACATTCCAGAGGGTCCATTTTGTGAAGTGGGCAGTACAATGCACAACTACTGACCATACAATGCAAACATTTCTCAAAGTCAGAGCTAAAGGAGAAGTTTGGTGTGAATCAATCCTGTTGTTTGAGGTCACCAAGTGCTGTCAATAGGAAAAAGAATGAGAAAATTTGATGCAGCACAGACAAAATACTTAAGTGTGAATTTATTACTGTGCGTTCACACCAAGAGCGACTAAAGTGAACCAGCTTGTCTCTGACTGAATAGGACCATCTAAATGTGATTAATGTTGGTTCAAAAAAATACTTTTAGAGCAGGGTCCCTCTGTAGGACATGCCAGTGTTTTCTCCTCCAATGTGGGAAAATTCAGTGAGGAATCATAGGGGTAGACATACTTTAGGCTTAGTCAGGAGGTGGGTTCTTGACGTCACTTTCGTTGATAGGCTGCAAAGATGTCACTTTCAGCATAACCTCAATCGCAAGGTTGTCCTGTAAATTTCCTGAAGTTGAAACGGTTAGAAGAAAGGGCCCACTTGCACTCAATCCGGGGTGCTTCTTGGAGCAGGACAGCAGAATCAGAAGCAGGTTCTGGGCCACTTCTTGTAAAGAGTAGAGCCAGGAAGAACTGGCACAGAAGAGCACTTTTATGAGCTTTATTTGGCGCAAATGACTGATGTTTCAATGCTCTCATTTGATGACCTCTCTCACCCGTGCTCTTTACTTTTACACCTCAACAACCACATTTTAAACCGTATGAATTTCAGCACAGTTTAGCAATATGGAAGTGTTGGCTTTATGCTGTCAAATTATGCTGAAACATGGAATTTGTTTTTTGACCATTCTATATCTCAATATATCTCAAGACTGAAACTGTTTTCATGGAGCAAGGAGCTAATTAGCTACTAACTCATTTACATTTTAACTTGAAGGCATTTGGAAGAATTTCCATGGCAGACATGATGCCAACTCCTCATGCATCTGAATCTGTGCTCATGAATGAATGATTGTATGTCCATGGTCTTTGAATGGGAGACGTTGGAAAGGGGCAGTACCATGGGTAGGACGATTTCGTTTGTGTTTTTTCAAAATCTGCTGTCGTTTTAAGAATTCCATACCCTACCTGTAAAAGAATACAGACTTTGTTTCAACTTGGTCTTACTTGCTGATGACCTCCACTGCTGCTTTAACTTTCTCCTGGTCTTTGTTGAAAGTATGAATCATCATAATTGAAGCTTCAACTGGCTCCTCTGAAAACCTCTGTGGAGAGAAATTTGGCAAGTTTTGATTACACTGAACACTGAACAGAGCAAAGTATATGGAGACAATTTTCGATCATTTGAAGTATATTAAAGGGGAATGCCGGCACGTCCCAACCTACAGTACATTCCAGTGGAATCAGTGGCCGAGTACAACAAGCTGACAAAAAATGAACCGAAATGATGCAACCTGAACCTAGTTATAGCGGTTTTAGCGAGGCAGCAATATAGCGTAGCAATGTGGGCTGGGCAAGTTGTTTACGTAGCTTTTAGCTAAGAAGCTTGCAACCATTGCTATGTTATTTTGCTGCCTCGGTAAAACCGCCAAAACTCTGTTAAGGCCGCATCATTTCGGTTCATTTTTTGTCAGCGTGTTGTACTCGACTACTGCTTCAACTGGAATGTAGGCTGAGACGTGCCGGTGTTCCCCTTTAATATAAAGGTCAATTATTCAGTTGTTATTACTTTCACACATACCATGAGAATAGCTTCCTTAATATGATGTTCTCTTTCACTTTTGGTCAACTTAGATCCAGTGAGAGGACATGTGAAATAAATCCCAGAAACAGAAAAGTTGCCAGAATCTTTTACTGGAGCACTGCAACTCTATTGGACAAAACAAGAACATATTATTGTACTGTAATCTTTAAATGGCTGTAGCCTTTATGCTCTCCTAGCACTAATGAAGTGTTTTGCTTGCCTCTTTCACTGCCGCTGTTGCTGCAGCCTCTGCCTCCAACTCTCGCTTGACTGAAAGAAATGTTTACAAGGGACTCAGAGATGATATTAAACAAGCTCACGTGAAACAAGCTCACGTGATTGGAATGCAAGGCTTTTGCCCTGGGATCTCACCCTGATTTCGAATAGCATCTTGTGATGTGTGGACCTTTGGTCGCTGATGTTGCTCCATTCTTGCAAGGGCTGCAGCTCCGGCTCTCTGAGCTCCCTCTGTCACCACATGACGTGGCTGGCTTTTGCCACTGGCCTGTGTCATCTGGGGTTTGGTGCTGCCAAGGGGATAAAGGACATCTAAGTATACTTACAGATTTTTTTTTTCACTTACCATACTTTTGCACAGTTGCATTGCACAGTTGTTCATAAATAAAATGGTCCTACCCCCCCCCCCCCCCCCCACACACACACACACACACACACACACACAGCTGAACTCCCCAGGGAAGTGGCGTTTTTTGCACATTTGAATGTTTTTGCACAGCTTTGAAGTCCACTGCAGTCCAGCTGCAGTCCACTGTAGTCTGAAGCAATGACGCTACCTTTCAGTGGGCTTCAATGGGAAGTGCAGCCACATGATTTCAACATGAAATCATACTAGGTTATAACCAGGGATAAATTACAATCCTGCCAAACATTTTGTCCACCAATATTGATACAAACTAACAGTTAATAATTCTACATAAGTAGCCTAAAATTGTAATGAGTATTAGTAAATATTGCTGAATATTGCCATTACAAAAGTGAATTTGCAGCCCTCAACTTGTGTTGACGTTGTCATTATGTGTTTACTATGTGTATATTATGTGTTTTGGCGTGTTGTGCCACCTTCCATCTATCTGATTTTGGCCACCTAGCTGGCAACCTCTTGTCTGGGAGGAGGAGGAGAGGATACTATACTCTGTAGTAGTGATGGCAGCCTGAGACAGAAGCGCCGGAACGTGCTTCAAACCATTAACTACACCAACCTTAAAACCACTGCTTCGAAGGTTGCTTTGGTACAGAGAAAATCACGTGACATATTACGTATGAAACACCAACTGCTTCATTCTCTGAATCAACACCTGAGTGATTCGCGGCGCCACACGAACCAGCCAGGTGCCACAGCAATGCCACCGCTTCGTTTCGACTCTGAATTGTAGCGCAACAATTGTTATGGAGCCTACGCCGGCCTCATCAGTTCCCTCCGAACGCGTGTTGTTGTTGTTGAGTTGTGAGCAAAAAAAGAAACAGACTCAGTCCATGAAGTGTAGAAAAATAGCCTAATGTTTTTAAATGTAACCCCTGGTTACAAAAACACTTTCCCCCCACCACACTCGCACACCCTAATCCCCAAGTTCTCTCTCCCCAATTACACAATACAAAAATTAATTCATCTTTATTTGCAAGAATAATATCGTAAGGGTGCGTGTGTGTGTGTGACAGTTTGTCACTGTCAAGCTGGGCCAGTTTAGTTGCAGCCTTGGCTTTTTGCCAGGAGAGGTCATTGTTATTGAAGCTTCAAGCAATGAACCCATTTTTGAAACAATGTGCCTAAATGGTTCAGGGCTTCACCAAAACTTAATTCGCCCATCACTACTCTGTAGTGTTTTGAATCTGATTGCAGTACCAGTTTTGGCCACAAACTTACATACAGTACTGTTCCTTTAATTCCATGGTAATATCAGATCAGTGTCAGGTATGGGAGTGGAACAGGCTAATTTAGGATACATAATGGGCATAATGTCCATCATAACTTTAGGACTTCTACATTTTTTGACTAAGAGTAATTCACAAAGAAATTTAGCGCTAAAGAGGGAGTTACACATGATTACACATGATTGTGTACATGAAAGGTTTTGTAACTGATGCATGATCATCCCACTCTTTCTCCAACATCCAATTTCAGGACTTTTCAAGGACATTTCCAGACTAATATTGGGGAGATTGTGGGAGTTTCTGCAGTGGGGACTTCTTTGGCTATTGGTGTTATTTACCTAATAATAAAATATATTTACCCCATCATAGACAACGTGGGAAGTTTGTTCTCCATTCATCTGAAAATACACCCCCAACATTGCAGTAATTCTAGCTGCCAACCGAAGGAGTTACCTGCTACTAAATGCCCTGGTTGGGCCCATGTGGGTCTCCGGAGAAGAAGAGTTTAATAAGGTTGTGGTAAGTTTGGCGGTGAGGATGGAGGTAGAGGCCAGGAGACCACATGAAACAGACCAGACAATTCTAAATGTAGGCTTCCTGTTTGCAATGCCACTGCCTACAGTAGCCTAAAATGAAGCTTAAAAAATATTTCACCAGTATAGACTTTTTGGCCTCTACTGCTGGCTATAGTGTGTGTGTGTGCGTGCGATCATTTTCAGTGTTTCAGACTTCATCGGAAAAGAGGATTTTGGAGCACTGAACGACAAAGTAATATTTGTCGTTGTGGGAATGTGGGTGAAGTTTAAGATGAGTGAAATCAGCATAAAGTTGTAGCTAGAAAGAAACATGAAGCGATCTCAAATTTGGAACAAAAAGCTAAAAAACCTGGTTCTTTTTTAATGTAGGCTAATGTTCAAATTTAGTGAGACTGAAGGTACGAATGAGTTTCTCGTTATACATTAAATAACTGAAATTAAACAACTTTTCTACAATTTTCCAATTTTTTTAAACGTACAGGTCCTCTCTCTCTCTCTCTCTTATTGCAGATCAGAAGGAGATGTTGTTGCCTTGGGGTCTCCACATCATCCATTATGGGCTTCATTAAAGATGCACTACAGTATGAGATCCTGCATGATGTCACTTCTGTTGACATTCCACGTAAACAGAGACAAAAACACACAACATCCTCCTCTCACATTCATGCTCAATCACACACACACACACACACACACACATCCATATGCGCATGCTCACTAACCCCCACCCCTCCCTAACCATCTTGTTGGTGTTCTGAACGGTTCTGAACGGCTGAACGATGGGTTGTTATGTTTTGGCGCACAGCCTGTGCCCCAAGTGTTTGTTTGACGTTTACAGCCCCTGTGTTGTCTCCACAGACGGGGAGTTTTCACAAAGTATTCACGGGGCAGGCAGCATATCAAGGGGAGAATGCTTAAGCTTTGAGACACAAATAAAATCGCGCTAATGCAACCATGCAACATCTCAAAGGGCATCTTTAAAGTCTAACTCTGGACATATGCCCGAACAACCAAGTTGGGCATATGCGTCCCATTAACGTTAGATCAGTGGGAAAAAAACATGCTTGTTCACTTGCCATTAACAAAAATGTTCACGTATAATTATTGCAAATAGGCTGCTGAACACAATGCCTTTACATAAAGAAAATTTAGCAGCACTAGAGGACATTGAAGCGTACGATAGTGATAACATCAATGTTGTACGTGTTCCACTTCGCGTACACAAATTAATTTAATGTTTTGAAGACGGTAACGCTAACGTTAACAGTTCCCACTAAGGACCATTGACAGTAACGTTAAACCCAAACAGTCTATGCTGAGGATAAGAACGTTACCTGGTGTCTTCGCTAAGTTTCTTCCCAGGTCCAGCTGCTTTAAATTTAACATCTTTCTTTATATCCTCAAAAAACTTTTTCATGGTGAATCTTCACTGTTAGCTCAATGTATAGCTTTATTTCAGGGCTGTCACACCACAAGAACCAGGGTAATCTAAAAAGAGCAATAATCTTCTTCTTCTTCTTCTACTACAAGTACTTCTTCTTCTTCCTTTTTCATTAGCTTGCAATTTGAAGTAGCGCTTCACTGCCATCTAGAGGATTGAGGGCAAGTGTAAACCTGCGCCAGAGACTGTTATTTCGAGAATGCCTGCTAACGTACTACTCTGGGCTGGGTTTCCCAAAACGTTCTTAGTGCTAAGTAGTTCTTAAGGTATGGGAAATGACATAGCATTAAGAATGTTTTGGGAAACCCAGATCTTTGCAGAAAACAGTGTATGGTATGCAATGCATAGGAAAGCACAGCATCAGTGTATGGGGCTCAATAAACTTTTCCCATTTTTTTTCATGATCAGTTATCAGGGTTTTCCGTATTTTTCTGAAAGCTATCTATCTAGTATATTTTTACATGATAGCAAGTTGGATTTGGTGGGTTTGTGAGTTTACAGCCCTTTATGTCCTCGTAGCCGATTTCCTGTTGACTACATTTAGGTGCAGGGAATTATGTAAACTCCTCATTCATTCAGAATATCTGTATTCCGGTTTCTAAAAACCCAGAATACAATATGTTCAACCATTGTTCTACTTCTGCTATTTCACACTTTTTGAGGTCATCACTCTGCGATGCACATTTATTCCTCTTCAGTTTTCCATGTTGATTAGGAGCTCTAATCTGGCAGGAGCATAGTGATGGGGAAGAAAGTGGAGATAGAAGCTTAGGGTGATGAAAGACTCTTGATTTAGTTCCATTGACATTCTGATACTGCAGAAAAAGCAATTGTGGCTTATCACTCATAGGCTATTCATGTTGGAAGTAAGGTGGCACGTCTCAATCCATGTTAAATCACATATGGAGATCATAGGCTTTCAAATAATATGTTATTTATGCTGTTTAAACTGTGTGGCCTACACTATATATTGCAATTAGGCTAAATTAAATGGTTTTAAAATACAATGACTTTTATTTCAATACACAGACATAGGGCTGAATTAAATTAAAATTGCAACCACCCAAAAGCAATGTTATCACCCAGAAATGTAAACTAGAGGACTGAAGGATGCCAAACATGTAAAAAATCTCAATAACTTATTTTAAGGGGTTCAGATGGATTTTTACAGCTTTCCCTGTGGATAGGCCTGATGCCTTTATTTTGGTAGAACTACATGACTCTTGCGCCGGAAGTGATATGAGAATACATACGCGGGTCATTGCCGGTCGGTCACTACGTTAACGTCTCAGCAATACTAAGGTTCGTTTCAAATAAATAATATTTGATTTGAAGTTATATTAGCCAGAAGCTTGAAGACGACGAAGAACAAATTGAACTTTAGTGTGAGAAGGCAGAACTGTCAAATAAGATAATGTTTTCCGGTACAGGGCCTCTGACCGAAGGAAAATGCTAGAGACGGGGTAACAACATTAACTTTGGAATAACATTTGTGTTAGCGACAACATCATGCTAACGGACATTTGTCGCCCATAAAGAGTGTTAACATTCGTTGTTGTCATTTTGAGATATTTTCACGGAGACGAGGTCAAGCGAGATATTTCCACTCTTTTTGTTTTGTTTTCTTTAATAGTCAACGCAACGTAATCTAACTAACGTTACTTTTTTGTTTCCGGAAGTTAGTCCTTCAGATACTGGCTAAGCTAGCTATCGCTGTCTGCATTGACGCTGAAAGTTAACGTTAGAATCCAGTTAGTTTGACATGAGTCCCAATGAAGTAAATCTTGTCTTGGGCATAACAGTTTTTGGAACGTAAAACATAGTTTGTAATATATGAAACACCGGGCTGCTAACAGGGTAAGTTATCATTATTATTAGCAACTTGGAAGTTGATTTTTTTTAAGTGAAGTTACACACATTGTTGTCCAGAAATGACTATAGAAACATTTAGGAATGATTTCATATGATTTATGAGACCTAACGCCAGAATTGTTCATAAAAGATAATTTTGAAGCAGGTTTTAAGCAATCCTCTTGAACGTTTTATGCATGACATTTTTATGGCATGCGTCAGGGGGAGTCGTCTCTTTTCACTAGCTGTCCCTTAAAGTGGAAATGAAGCAAGAAAAGTACATGTATGCAACTACCTATGTAGACATCCAATGAAAAAAATGTCATCAAATAAGCCGTTTTTTTTTTCCCAAAAAGATCACAGTCAAGTATCCATTACTGTTGTGGTTTTAAAGCCTGTGCGCTGCCATCTTTGCTTTCAAACCTCGCAACGTCACGAGCATCCTACTGTGAGCTTATTTGAAGTGTCTGGCTGACATGAAGTCTATTACCATTGACAAGAATAGCTAAGGGGAGCAGGACTTAACTGGTTAGTGTCAGCCAGTTAGCAAGGCACTTTCGCCATTTTCCAGAAATTGCATAATTTTACATCACTTCGGGGACCACACTCCCCGTGCCGATTGGTGGGCTCTCCCATTTCAGCTCATGCACGTTTGGTTTTGTGCGCAATATCCCCGGTATGTGCACATTTTCCCCCTTGCCAGAACGTCCCATGGCCATCCATGACATAGCTTTGTGCCGCTCTTACCTCCACTAGTAACATGGTACCCAATTGGCTTCATGAAATCAGCTCTGTGAAATTCCATTTGGAAAACTGAAAAATTTGTTACATTTTGGCTGAATTTACAAGACTAGCATTTCCTATTGAAATAATGGGGACAGGGACATCCTGACTTTCAACACTTCTTATAACACCTCCATGGAATAGTTGACAGATACCTGTCGGTTGTAGCTCAGTGGCAATTGTCTGATCTCTTGTTCAGTTCAGCCCAGAGGTTGGATCAACCGTGTCCAATTTGGCTCAGGCTTTTTTTTTTTGGCCACGTTTTTTTGATCCCACAAGGTTTTAGCATCATATAGTATGTCCGTGTAGCCTGGGTCCGCCCATGTTTACTGTGGCACTGCATGAAAGTTCACGATCAAGTCAGTATGGCATGGTCTGTTTGCTTTCCGTATTGTAGCATCATAGCCTCGGGTGGAAACATCCAAAATTGGTAATGAAAAATGGTGCCATTTCAATTGCCCATTATCATTTGTCCCCTGCTTCCATTTCAAAACAAGTGGATAACATGCCATTTTATTGTTTTTCATTTTGTTACTTGGAAATCGGAAAGCGTGTGTGATGCCTGGACAATATTGACTTATGACCCTCTGCTCTTTCTAGCTGCGTCATACTGAGAATCGCATTGAGGCTGCTCCAGGGACTGGAGTTTCATTGATGGATCCTAAGGAAACTTCATCGGGTTTGTGGAAATTAAACAAGAAAGGTAGGGCTATGCAGTGTTTCCCACAGAACTTGATATATCTCCCCACCACTCCCTAAAAGATGATCAACCTGCAAAGATTATGATTCTTTGCTTTTCTTGTTTTTCTAACACCAATTTCAGCAGGTTTATGGAAAGACTTCAGTAAGGCCTTCAATAGTAGTAGTAGTAGTAGTAGTAGTAGTAGTAGTAGTCCCTTTCCCCTTGCAAACTGGATTAGACAATACTAAACTCTGACTTCTGTCGTCAGACAAGTTACAGTTTGTGCTGTGATGCTCTTTTAAAGAATTGTCACTGTAATTTCAACATAGTTTTTAACACATTCACCCATTGTTTTTTTTCCTTTCATATGCTTTAAATAGTGCCTAAAAATACACGAGTCAGTGACAAATAAAGAAGTGACCTATGCATAAATCAAAAATGTCTTCATAGAGTATTTTAAATGCTTGCACCAGG
>JASCQY010141815.1:0-12157 GCA_030264315.1 Sardinella tawilis | reverse complement strand
CACACACACACACACACACACACACACACACACACACACACACACACACACACACACACACACACACACACACGTGCGCGCTGCAAAGATAGCAGGGGTCAAAAAGAAGGGGAATATATTTGGTCTTAAACAACAGCTTGCCTATGAAAACAGCTTAAAAACACTCATATTGCTGTGACTTTATGTAGCCATATGGGGCCAGACTTGTTGCTAATTGAATCTGCCCAGCCAGTCGGGGCCAGATCCATAGAGAAGATGGTAAGGGGCACAGGCAGAAGCTATGGAGATTTATGGAGATTGAAATTAATTGAGGATTACGTTTGCCTCAGCGTGAAGAATATTGGAGAATGGTGTCAGGAAGAGGTGTGTGTGTAGGGATGGGGTGGGGGTCAATATCCCATCTGGCTTCCTCCTCCACAGATGGACCCCCCACCGTGAATCACGAGACTCTAACACAACTCTGTTTTAGAGAGAGCCCTACAGTACACACACACACACACACACACACACACACCATTAGCCTTGCCTAAAGACCTTTCAAATGGATGTAAATCACTTCCAAACTAACGCTCTGGGCTAAGGTCATAATCACGTACCCTATTTCATTGAGTGGTCCGATTGCTCTGTGGACTCTGCATGGAGCTCACAGAGAACTTTTGCTGGGCAGAGACAGGGCAGGAGGCAGATCAAATGAATCTGTTGTTTATTCAGGCCAATTGAGTCACTCTCATCCAGTCTGGATTTGAAAGATTTTGTCTCCAGAGGAAAGTCTGAGATGTGGCTGATCAAGCCATGTCCAACATCAAATATACAACCTTTATTAATAAAATTATATTTTGATGTAGAAGTATGTCAAAGTTTAATGCATACTGTATGTGAAACCTTGAAACGCAGCGGCAAAACATGAATATATTTAACGCTAAAACCACATCTGAACACATTGTATTATTTTAACAACGCCTCTCTACCCCAACCCTCTCCCCACACTGAAAATAGGAAATAAAGATGAGCCATTTTGTGGAACATGATTGGCAGTCAATGTTGGATTAATTTAAAGCAGCTTTTCTTCTCTGCCTGTCAATAAACTCTTCCTAAGGGTTCTTCATTAGGGCAAAGGCAGTGCAGTTTGCAATATTTCCATTTCGTCTGTCGAGTCCCAATAGAGAAATACCCCAATTAGCTTGGCAGTCGTTCTGAGAAGCATAACACATTGTTTTCCCAATCCTATTTGGTGAATGAAATCACTTAAGGGAAATGAGTGTGTTTGACAATAGATGCCCAGCAGAAAGCAGTTTTCACAGACTTTCGAAGTGCTTGTGTCTGTGACAGGACTTCAAAAGAGTCATTTTTGACTGTTGAAAACAGAAGTGAATTGTAATGATGCATCGGCAGGCTCTACAGCAGAGTTCAGTTCACAGAAACTGTCTCCAGTAAAATGGCAGCAAGTTTTAAATGTCACGTCTAAGGGATAATTGAGCTGGCTAACTCATATGGTCAGGCCACACATGGAAGATTGGACACTGATAGAGTTCCAAATGACTCTGCTAAAAGGTGATTGCAAGGATCAGGTTTGGTTCTCCACATTACCCACAATGGTGTCAAATTGTCACCGTTAAAGCATAATATCACAGCAAAGGCACAGGTAAACATGAGGTGGGGTGTCCGATTCCAGAAGTAAGGTTGATGGAACGGTGAGAGGGATAATACATTCCATGGAATGTTGCACGAAGAATGGGGGCCATCCCATTAGTTGTATGTTATCAGCCCAAAACACCAGTCGCTGGGTGGACAAAGCTCTCCCATTCAGAGTAGGGTTTCATTGGTGTAATGCATACAATACCTCATCCTCCTAATAACCATGAAACTCAGACCACATCGAAACTTCTGACTGCCCAAGGGCAACAGGTTTAAGGGCCATCATAGATGGATACTATAGGCTAAGGATATTGAGTGTATGTAAAGGTGAGACAGGTAGATAGCTTAAGGGAGTAACGGCTAAAGCACTCAGGTGACACCGTGTTGTTGGAAAACAAGCTCGCTCCCTTAGTAAATTCAGCGTGAAATCAACCCATATAGGCTACTTGTTGAGCTGTTGGTAGGAACAGGGAAGGAGAAAATTCAGTACAACATAGACCTGTGAGCTAACAGTAACTGAAGGGGGCACAGAAAACTGAAACAAAGTTCCCATGCCCCTGTTAGTTAGCATTAGCTTAGCTAACTAATTCAGTCCTTCTAATAGGCTGCCAAATTTCCCAAGAACAGTGCTTGTGGAGTTTGAACAACAGAGATATGGCTTGATTTAAGCTAGGTTTTTCTTTATGTATTATGTATACTACAGAAACCACTTTTAATGGATTTACAGCTTCATAAATGTCTATGAGCTGTTGAGTGTTATTTGTACTCTAAGAGCATAAACTCAGAAGATAAATAGTGAATCTGTGACATGACACAGTGGATGACCAGGGTCAAAGGTCAAGCGCCCTGACCCTCACCCTCCCTCGGGATGCAGATGGACACGGATTGGAGTGAACAGGAAAACAAGGACAGGTCAGAGACGTCTGGGTGGTCCGTCACCCTCAAGTCTGTTTTCTAAGAGTGAGGAGGCTACTTATTGAACTCTGCTAATAGAAGCATTGTGTAGAAGTTTCTTTATGTCTCAAATACCACGTCGTTCATCCGTTAACCAGCAGGATTTAATTACATGCACACTGCTGTGCCCTGTAGCACTGAACAGAACATAGCAACTTTACATTTAATTTAAACACTGCTGTGACCTATGGCACTGAACAGAACTCAAAATAACAAATTTACAATCAGTTAGCTAACAATTTACCATGACTAACACAGACCATTATGAATCCTTTTTTGATGAACACTATTTCACATGATTTATGAGATTGGTCATGGTTACCAAAATTAACCCAAATCAAGACAAATGTTGTTGTTATGTAAATTAGATTGAGATTATAATGCAGCCTATACGCCAAGATTACATACGTTTGTTTGCCTACTTGGGCATGAGAAGAACAATGAGCCCAGTCAGACTGTAAACAAATCAGGCCTATTCAAAACACCTTGTACATTATTGACAAAGCAAAGGACAGATAGAGGACAGAGGGAATTTAAGCGAGGGAAAATGAGCGGTGTGGCTGGCGACTCCAAATCTGGAGAAAAACACACCTGTCAAAATAACAGATAACTTCAGAGAGAGAGAGAGAGAGGCAATGTGTTCCACAGCCATAATAATACATCACTCAGTGGTGATATGGCCACCATATACCTGTGGAATTTAAAATGGGCAACTCCCCCTTCTCTCTCTCCCTCACACACACACACACGCTGTGTGTGTCTGCTACTTGTCTCCTCTGACCCCCTCTAAGTTTCTGTCCATCAGTTTCACAAATGACTGTTTTTCTTTCCCCTCTAGGCCATTATGCTGATGACTTGTTGTTGTTAAACTCAGCACCACCACTGTGTGTTCTATTGTCATTCCCTTTTTGAAACGGCCAGAAATGAGTGATGAGCGAGAAAGTGATGAAAGATAAAATGATAGACACAGTAAGAGAAAATACGAGAAAAAAAAAGAAGAAACCGAAAGAGTGATGGAGAAGAAAAGACGAGTCAAGGGACGGATAATGGAAACAAAGCAAGAAAAAGAGAGAGGGCCAAGAGTCAGGAAGAGAAGGCAAGCGTGAAATAGCAGGGAGTAGTGGAAGAGAGAGAGGAAGAGAGAAACAGAGAAAGAGAGCAAGCAAGCGTGAGAGATGGAGAGAGAGAGAGAGAGAAAGTGGACAAGCGTGAGATAGACAGTGTGTGCAGGTATCAGGAGAGTGTGTGTGTGTGTGAGAGAATGCAGGTGAACCTAGCGCGAGATAAGAGCGAATGTGTACAGGTATGGTAGCCTCTGGAGAGAAAAGTGTGTGTGTGTGTGTGTGAGCGAGCGGGGCCGAGCATGAGATAGAGTAATGTGCGCAGGTATCAGAGCCGCAGGGGAATCAGCCCGCCCCGTCACCAGCCTGAGAAGAGTCTGTTGCCATGGGGACGGTGTGAATGGCCTGGAGAGCGAAGGGGGCGGGGCCTCAGGCAGCGTGATGGGAGCAGCAGAACGGTTTTTACTACAGAACGAACACACACACACACACAGCCTGCAAGTCCCCAGGGGAGAACCAAGAGGAAATGTGTACGCCACAAGCCAAAAGGGAGGATTAGCTCATTCAGATAAAACGACAAAGTTCAAGCTTAAAAAAGAAAAAAATAGGAAGTATTGAAAAACAATCCAAATCAGCAGGGCGATTAACGAGTCAGTCGCTAATCTATTACCACATAATAAAAAATTTCAGCAGTCTAAACCGCGGCTCCAGATTCCTGCTGTGAGTTTTCTGTGTGGCTTGGCTGTTAAATACAAATGACAAGAACTCTAATCGCACAACAAATAAAAGCGCCCGTCTGTGGCCTAACCCTTTCTATTCGTACTGCAGGGGAGTGTGTGTGTGTGTGTGTGTGTGTGTGTGTGTGTGTGTGTAACAGCCCAGCCAAGACCCATCCAGAGGAGATGGGCAACCCAACACCATGACCTGTGTGTGTGTGTGTGTGTGTGTGTGTGTATGTGTGTATAACCCAACAGCCCAGCCAAAACTCATCCAGAGGAGATGGGCAACCCAACACCATGGCCTGTGTGTGTACGTGTGTGTGTGTGTGTGTGTGTGTGTACACACACACACACACACGTTTCAAGCGAAGGAACCCTTAACTGAATTGAAACCTCAAGCAAGAGTCAACTGGGTCAGGAGCAGTCTGAGTATGAGCGCATGTGTGAGTGTGAGTAAGTGTGTGTGTGTGTATGTGTGTGTGTGTGTGCGCGCGCATGTGTATGTGGTCAATGACCACTTCAGCAAACAAGGACTCTAGTCAAATTGCAACTCTTCCCCCAGCCTCTTGGCAAGCAGACAGATAGACAGAGATAAGTCTGTCATGTGGGGCTTTGTCTTGGCTCGTGTTCGCTAATAAACCCGCAGGCCTGTTGCTCAGTCTATGCGGTCTATGTTGCACTAATGTTGGATGGTGTTGGTTGATAAACCTGGAGGCCTGTTGCTCAGTCTATGCTGTCCCAATGTTGTACTAATGTTGGATGGTATTGGTTGAGCTATGAGAACAATGAGAACGATATAACGTGACCAAATAGCCAAACTGCTGCCATAGCTAACTGATGAGGCCGAGGAGGTTTGGTTTCCCAGCTAGCGCTAGCCAACAGTTAGCGAATTCAGCCTACGTTGTACCAATGTTTACCCTACACTGTTCCCATCAACAGCACTTAACAGCCTTAAAGACCAGCGATCTGGGCTGATTGACTCCAGATCGACTCCGCTACCCTCTGAGAGACTTCTAGAAATGCAACCAGCAGTGAAGCTTCTGATGCGTGAGGTCGGAGCAGCAGATTTAATTGACACTGAAATCCACTCTGTCATTGGGACTGGATATGTTGGGAGCCGGTTCCGTAGCAGAAGCGAATTCAGGGCCTTACCAGATCGGTCTCGGGGTTGTCACACTCCGGGCAAAGCACAAACTTGCGGATGAAGCCGTCCAGCATGTCCTGCAGCTTGTTGGCCTCGTGCGAGCCATTGACGATGTAGCGATCGTTCTTGGAGTCAAACTGGGTCTGCGCACCCAGCTCACAGCCAAAGAACTTGGTCGGGTCTGAGGGGGAGGAATCACACAAAATACAAACCTTGGCATCAGGGAGCTGAACACTGTGTGTGTATCCAAGAAGTGTGTGTGTATGTGTGTATCTAAGAAGTCACTCACAAGAGAGTGCGAGAGTATGTGTGTAAGAATTCACTCATAATAGAATGTGAGAGTGTGTGTGAGTGTACAGTATGAGGACAGTGTGTGTGTGTATATCAATGATGCTACTCACATGTTGGAGGCCTGTTTAAAGCCTTGGCAACATCCACCATGTTGACAATTACTGTCTTGATTCCGTTTCCTTTGCCTTCCACCTGTGAACACACACAAAAGAGTTTTACACACACACACACACACTGTAATTAGCACACACTCCCACACACATATTGGCAATTGGACTGGGTATCTCTCTCACACAACCACCCACACAGACACACACACAGACACACACACACATATATTAGCAATCTCTCTTACCCCCCCACCACACACATACACACACCTTGGCAATCAGGCGGGGCATCTTATAGCGGTAGAACTGATCGGCCACATTGCGGTTGACGTTGACAGACATGGTTGCAGGCGTTGAGCTCGATCAGCAATGTGGAGAGACGTGGCGCTGGCGCGTGTGTGTGTGTGAGCGTGGGTGTGTGTGGGGGGTCCTTTGGGGATCTTCTGCCTTGCGTAGAGGGGATGACATAAACGACTGCAAACACACTCTGACTCTGACATGAAAAAGACTTTGCCAACGTGCCCACGGGCTCCTTGCTCACGGACTTGAGATGACCCCTCACGGATGGACGGAGTGCTGGGCAGCAGCTCTGAAGGGGTACAATGAGGTCATCATCAAACAGGAAGTGGAAATCAGTCACACTTGAACACTTCAAATAGACGACCCAACCTGTGCCCCATCACACATTCCTTCCACCTGCTCCCCGCAATAAATTAGTGCCATTTTACCCCCGAAATATTAACACAAAAATATTGTCAAGACTAATACTATACGGAATTCACTTTCCAGATTAAGCAAAATCTTTTAACTGGGATTGCTAGTCACTTTGGTGTCATTTTACCATAAAAATGCTCAAAACACACTTCAATGCTCAAAACACATTTCGGAGGTCAGATCATACACAGAGATGAAGATGTCGCCCAAACAGTGAACTGAATGTCTTGCCTAATCGAACTGCGCGAAACCACAGATGGGCAGGTTGGCGCAGAGTGCGTCACCACTTGGCTACTAAGGTAGCTAACGCTAGCTCAACATACTCGCCAAGACTGAGGTGGGGGCGCCATTTTCCTCATCTACTTCACCCAGTTTACCCTCTAATAAACACAAATGTTCTAAAAACTGGACACGACGTTCGCCTATTCTTACGAGCACATGTCATGTTGCCAATACTCACCGTTTCCGTAGAATAAAGACATAAACACGACACCACGGATCGCCCTGAGACGCAGTTGAAGCTGGCTTCTGAAGGCTGGGCTTGAGAGCTCGGAGTTTGTTCGGTCGGGATCAAGGGTGTAACGTTAACACGACTCAAGAGCAGTCAGGTCACTCAGTCCAAGCAGAGAGGCTCCTGTACGCAGGCTATCGGGTGTCTGAAGGGGAGAGAGACATTGCGCTCATTAATATTCGCTTCTACTAGGCAAGGGAATTAAATGGAGGCGTAGCTAAATTAGGCACAGCATTATAGGCTATTTGTGCGCAACAGTTAACACCGCTGGCTATCCCTGGCAAGCTAATGTCTATTTTGGTTGATGATTTGTTACTCCTTCTGGAAAAGGCAAATAACTTCTTGAAACGTCAACCCGACGTCTAGGCTATATCAGTGGCGATATGCCCCTTCTGCTCCATTCAAACAATAATTAGGCTAAATACGCTATGTTTAGTAGGCTATAAGCGAGCATGTGGAAGTTCAACTCTTACCTCTAGAATGTTCTTACTCGATAGTTACGAACCTTCCGTCAGTATAGATCATGCGCCCCTTGCTTGGGTGCCTTCGCTCACCAAGACCGGCCATTTCTCGCCTGATTGGTCACCCGTGTGCCGCTGTCAAAAAATATGCCCATTCATTCGCTAATGTGGACGCCAGTCATCATGACAGCGTCACTGAGCTGTGTACACGTCCTGTGTGCGAGGGTACTGATGCACGCAATACAGATTTATAGATTATATAAGCGAACTGCCTGCGCCTGGTCTGCTGACGATACTGTATTATGTAGTCTATTGCATCTGTGTGTGTGTGTGTGTGTCCGAGCATGTGATTCCCATCTTCCTCCGCACTGCCAGATGCAAAAATTCCAGAGGCTTCCCTGCCCTTTTTAGCCCACCCCTGTCTTCATCATCAGTCTTCTTCTCTGTCGAGATCAATTTTTAATTTTCAGTCCCCTTCACATAACACATTTCTACCGTGCAGGAGGTTTACGTTCAGTGCAGTGGGCTACCATATTTCCTTATCGAAGCAAACACATGGTCATGGTCATGGACCAGTTTCCCGAGTAAGTTGAGTCTGTGGGCAGTCCTCTGTGCTGAACTGAACTGAAATCACGTGATGTAGAGGAAACAGGAGTTAAATCCAAGGCAATGACAACATCTACCTGCCCCCAAACAAATGTGCAATTGTCATGACGAAACTCTGATTAAAAAAAAACGTAATCTTCTGACTGATGTTTAAGTAGGCCTACTTGGCTAGTCTGCATGTCACATGGGCACATGGGTCAGAGAACTTGATTAACCTGATAACTGTGTTTGTGCAGGTGGCCTAATCTGTGCCTATGTAAGTGTAAGTGGGTGTGTTTGTGTGTGTGTAGACAGGAAAGCCCCTAAAAATTCCCAGAGTGTATTTTTTTTATCCTTTATTCTCCAATCACAGTTTGCCACTCTATAAACCCCCGTCCCCTTTCCCTTGTTTGACTATGTCTGGGGCGTGGTGTGTGTGTGTGTGTGTGTAGCCTATATTTTTGAGAATCCCCGTCACACACCACTCACCTCAGACGTGTGTGCAGTGCTGGAGGTGTGCAGGAGTATCGCTCAGATAGACGCACAGGAGTGTGTGTGTGTGTGTGTGTAGACGTGTTGAGTATCGCTCAGATAGACGCACGGGAGTGTGTGTGTGTGTAGACGTGTTGAGCATCGCTTAGATAGACGCGCGGGAGTGTGTGTGTGTGTGTGTAGACGTGTTGAGCATCGCTCAGATAGACACGCGGGAGTGTGTGTGTGTGTGTGTGTGTGTGTGTAGACGTGTTCAGTATCGCTCAGATCCCCAGCATGGCAGGCATGCTGAAGCCCAAGAGTCTGCAGGGTTCTAAGGGTGTGTGGGGCTCTAAGAGGGTGTGGGGTTCTCACTGGTCAAGGAAGGGACAGTCGGAGGGGAAGGAACCATTGGTCAGTAATGGAACATCTCTGGCATTGGAAGGTAAGACTTTACACGTACACACACACAGACACGAATACAAACACACTCACATACACACCCACACACACGGCCAGCCAAGGTTTACCTTTGGGTTTTGTTAATAGGCAGAATGTGACACTGGGATCTGTTGGGTAGAAATTTGGCATTGTGTGTGTGTGTATGTGTGTGTGTGTGTGGGTTTGATCTGTTGGAACTAGCATTTCTATAGTGCTGCCACCCTCCTTACAGAAACAATGCATTGCATTGCATCAGAATACAAAAAGATTATAGCATATTTCTGTCTGTGTGTGTGTGTGTGTGTGTTTGCATTGCCTATATGTGTGTGTGCAGGACCAGTTCCATAGGCGAACTTGGCAATCATCTAGGGCACCAAATAATCGGGGGCTATTGTGACACATTTAGCATTATTTTTCCCTAGTTCTGTGTGTGAGTGTGTGTGTGTGTGTGTGTGTGTTATATGCTTCCCCAGGGGAAAACCCCTACTTTCAGAACACGGGACTGAAACAGTTTTTCTAGGAAGTGAATCTAGGGAAACCTGCTCCATTTCTGCTCTTGTGTATGTGTGTGTGTGTGTATTCTGCAGCTAGACAATGACATCTGCTCTGATGCGTGTGTGTGTGTGTGTGTGTGTGTGTGTGTGTGTGCGTGTGTGTGTGTATTCAGCAGCAAGCCCATCATTTCTGCTTTGATGTGTGTATATGTACGTGTATGTACGGGCGTGCGTGGGTGTGTGTACAGTATGTCTATTAGTGTTGTAGTACTCAAGTCCGGTCTCGAACTCAAGTCCGGTCTCAAGACCATTTTCTGCTGGTCTCGGACTCGTCTCGGACTTGACTCCAACTTGGCCCACAGTGGGAGGAGAAGAACTCCTAATTTCTGAGCGAGTCCTCGAGGCCTCAACAAATCTTTTCTGTTCATGTTAACAAACATATCCAATTATCCATCATTACAAATCTCAATTGTCTATTTTGCAGGTAGTCCATCACTCAGGGCGTCCAGCGCACAGCAGAAGGTTCTCCCCTTGGTGAGACAGGAAGCTGACTTAAGCGATGAGGAGTGGAACCGTAGGGCTCTTGCGGTTCTAAGTGAGTTCCTGCGGGCCCCAGGCATGGACTCTCTGTCTGTGACGGAGCTGCTGGCCAAGTGGAGGCGGGGGGAGGCGGCCAATCGCTGGTGGAGTGCTCATTGGCTGGAGCAGTTTGAGCAGCAGGTGGAGGAGAGTGTGCGGCTGCACTTCCCCGTTCTGCCACCAGAGGCCAGCGCTGAGCAGCAGCCCCATGCCTACCTGAGGCAGATCCAGGAAGTGCTGCAGGGGGAGCTGCTGCGATTGGCTCCTGTGCTCAAGGAGGCGGGGCTTCTGGCCACTTTGATTGACAGGTACCACGCCCACACAGTCAGTCAGCTAGATCTGCTGCTGCAGAAGAATCTCAACGCTGACCAGATGTTCTATCTGCTGGACTGGACCTTACACACCTACCTGAGGTACACACACACACACACACACACACACATACATACACACCCACACCCACCCACGCACAGACACACACACACACACACACACAGCAGGTAGACCATCTGTTCTGTATGTGTACTGTATGTATGTGTCTGTGTGTGTATACCTCAGGTAGGTCACCTTACACACCTATCTGAGGTATACACACACACACACACACATGCACAGACACACACACAGACTAGATGTTCCATCTGCTGGGCTGGACCTTACACACCTACCTTAGGTACATACACACACACACACACACAAGCTTATATTTCTGTGTGTGTGTGTGTGTGTGTGTGTGTGTGTGTGTGTGTATGTGTGTGTGTTGGCAGTGCTAGTAAGCTGGGAGATTCAGAGCTAGCTGCTGATGTGGAGGCTAACAGGGACCTGCTGCTCCTCACTCAGTGGCTCCAGAAAGCCAAGGAACAACTCCTCTGTGCCACAAAGGTAAGCAGTGTGTGTGTCTATGTGTGAGAGAGTGTGTGTGTGTGTGAGAGAGAAAGAGATGTTGGGTTTCCAATGCGCTTTTAAGTTAGGCGAATAAGAAATCCTTGATGGAAACATCTGCAAAGTTAAATCAGTCCCTTAATACGACTATAAATTTGTTTCACTCCAGGGAGGTGGTTTAACTTTTGATGTGACTAAGGTAAATGTTATTAAAGTCGAAGGAAACGGTTAAATTCACGAATATTGTTGGTCGGAACACGTCACTTGATTGGCCTAACGTTCATTTCTTATTCGCATTACAGTTGATGGGAACACATGCAGAGGTACATAGTTGCGAGCCACATTAATGTTATACGAATATGAAATGCGAATAATGTTGGATGAAAACCCAGCCAGAGAGTGTGTGTTTGTGTGTGTGTGTGTGTGTGTGTGTGTGTAACCCTTGTGCTATTCTCCAGGTCTATGTTGCGGGTTGCCTTCAGCGTATCCTTGAGATGGAGGAAGAGGAGGCAAAGTCTTGTAACTACAGTGATGAAGAGGCCTTCGTCAGACTGCCCATGGACATCACACAGGTAACACACACACACATGTGCACACACACACACACACAGGGTTCCAAACGTGCCCAAATGCCATCTTGGGGACCGTTAGTGTTTCTCCTGAGGTGTGTTATATTGCATACCATGTCGTTGCATTGGATGGGTCAAAATGTGTTGGTCTAATTTTCGCCATAGCCTATAACAAATGCAGTCCATTGATGTTGGAGGCTATTTTGTTGTCGACTTTATCATTGGTTTTACTTTCACACATATGCTTTGTCATTGGTAATGGCAACAAAGACAACAACAGCGAAAGCAATGACGTCATTTTGGCACATTTGGAACCCCATACTCCCCCTCTTCTGCTCTCTCTCTCTCCACCACACTGGCACTACATATCACACTGGTACACACACACACACACACACACACTTTTCCTCTCTCTCTCCCTATCTCTCCACCAGACTGAAACTACATATCACACAGGTACACACACACACACACACACACACACACACACACACACACACACTTTTCCTCTCTCTCTCACTATCTCTCCACCACAC
>JASCQY010141767.1:0-12161 GCA_030264315.1 Sardinella tawilis | reverse complement strand
ATCTATCTATCTATCTATCTATCTATCTATCTATCTATCTATCTGTCTATCTATCCCTCTATCAGATTCTCAGCGCTCTACCTGTGTGTTCTGCTGTGGTAACGTCAGCTGTAGAACAGCAGACTCAAGGCAGTAGAACACTGTGCCGTAATTGACATGGCGACTGGGCTCCCATGTGACTCTAAATGCTGAGGCGTTCCCCTCCACATGGACAGATGCTTCCGGAACCGCCTCAGGTATCACTACAGGAGGGAGCACAAACCCTTCTGCAAACATAGACAGAGAGAGAGAGACAGAGAAAGAGAGAGAGAGATTTAACCATCCATGTTGTGAATATTAATTGTGTTTGTTAAAAAAAGAACATTTAATGTGTAAATAAAAACCATATTGCTCTATACTGTAAATAAAATTAAAATGTAGCAACCCGCACTGCATACATTTGCCAGGGCTGACTCTGACAGGGGACCTCTGTGAATACTTTAACATTGTGATCAATGTTATAATACTAACCTGCAGGAGTTTGAGCATTTTAATCAGAGGTTTAAGCATTCTACCTATACCTACTAACCTGGCGGGAGTTTGAGTATACTACTTCTACCTACTAATCTGGCAGGGCTTGAGTATACTACCTACCGTATACCTTCTAACCTGGCAGGGCTTGAGTATACTATCTCTACCTACTAACTTGGCAGGAGTTTGAGTATACTATCTATACCTACTGACCTGTCAGGGCTTGAGTTTTCAACCTATACCTACTAACCTGGCAGGAGTTTGAGTATACTATGCATGTAGTAATCAGATGTTTGAGCACACTAACTTGGCAGGGGTTTGAGACTATTGCTGTAATCAGAGGTTTAAGCATACTACTTCTACCTACTAACCTGGCAGGGGTTTGAGTATACTACCTCTATCTACTAACCTGACAGGGACTTGAGTATACTACCGCTACTTACTAACCTGGCAGGGGGTTGAATAGCCTATACTACCTCTCCCTACTAACCTGGCAGGGGCTTGAGTATACTACCTCTCCATGCTAACCTGGCAGGGGCTTGAGTGTGCTCTGTATGAGGGTGAAGGCTGTGAGTCTGTGGCCAGGTGTCAAGAGCACGCTCTCAGTGTGGTTGAGCTCCTGGAGACGCAGGCTGTGGTCCTGGTTCAGCCACAGCAAACGGCCACTATAGACAGCCAGCTCAGGGCCAGACACCACAGACCGACTCCACCGCAGCGTCTGTGTGATGGTGGAGAGAGGCGATCTGAAACACACACACACACATACACATCACACATGCAGACGCACACACACACACACACACACATGCATGCACACACTCGCAGATGCACATGCACACCGACGTGCATACACGCACACACACACACACACACACACACACACACACACACACACACACACACACACATGCACACATTGAAGATGATGGTCTAAGATGAAAGCTAAAGCAAGACATGTCTAATGTTTATGGTGTAAATCTGTATGTGAAGAACTGTAACCTGTTTTGGAGCAAAGGTGTTTTGCACAGGTGCAGTTTGAGTCCATCCTGTATGAGCCAGAAGAGGGAACCTGATTTGAGGTCAAGGGTCAGGGCTGCCACCTGAGAGAGTACAGGGAGGGGAATCCCATATGCTGTCACTAATCTAAACCAGCTACATTGGATTTACCTCACAATTCAAATGTAGATGACAGTATGAACACCATAAAGCATAAAGATCATAACAGAATTCATTTGGGAGCTTGAGTGAATTAACAGTTATATGAACTGTGACCATTGTAATTACTCCAATCAAATTAATTTTGGGCTGAAAATGTTCCAGCTGTATTTGGACTGATGCTGTAGTTCGGTACTAGTTACAGTACAGTGTGTGAAAGATGCCATGTGATCTATTTAGACTGATGGTGTACTTTAGTCAGTGTGTGATGGTGTACTGTACATCAGAGAGTGTGTGACGGTGTACTTTAGTCAGTGTGTGATGATGTACTTTAGTCAGTGTGTGATGGTGTACTTTAGTCAGTGTGTGATGATGTTCTTCAGTCTTTGTGTGATGGTGTTCTTCAGTCAGTGCGTGATGGTGTACTTCAGTCAGTGTGTGATGGTGTACTGTACTCTACATCAGAGAGTGTGTGATGGTGTACTCTACATCAGAGAGTGTGTGATGGTGTACTCTACATCAGAGAGTGTGTGATGGTATAGTTCAGAGAGTGAGTGTTGGGTCCAATGCGATGTGTTGTGATGTGATGTGATGTACATGTAGGGCCGGTTGCTCTACCTGTCGTCCTGAGAGCACATTCAGCTCCTGTATGACGTGGCGGTCTTGACCATTTAGCCTGGCGCCCTGCACCGACTGGGACGAGCTCCAGTACACGAAGGCCCCCAGGGGGTCCACCGCCAGACTGCTGATGTCATGGCCGCTCCGCACCACCACTTCCTGCTCCGCAGAGGCGGGACTCCCTCGGCAGATCTAAAGAGAGATCTTTCTTAAGGCCCTTTCATTTCCTCTCGCCGAGCCTCGGTTCTCTCCCATATGCCACTTCTGTGAGCCTCAGGCCCTGATATCGGAGGCTTGATCTGAGCTAGACACTGTAGACTGCACTGTCATATGCCAGTGGCCCAGTGTTTAAGGCTTCGTCCCCTCACGTAGGAAAAAAAAGACTATTTGTCATCTGCTGTTCATTTCCTGTTTCTGCTGCTACAGTCACTGCAGGGCTATTGTGTGTGTGTGTGTGTGTGTGTGTGTGTGTGTGTGTGAGAGAGAGAGAGTGAGGGAGAGAGAGAGAGATTCTGGCCTACAGTAGGATTGGACTGCACCCAGACTGCAGGTGGACTTGAACTAAGAATAGCCTTACACTCACTGTTTCTCACAGAAATGCCATGGTGGCCCATCTCTACTGATCTGCTGCTGTTGCACTGGAGGCTGTAACAAAATGTCTTCTCTGAGAAGTGAATTCTATGCCTTTTCATCAGACTCTGTCTAGACATGAAGCGTACGGCCGCTAGCAGTAGTGCCCTTTTTACCAGACTCTGTGTAGCATGGAGCACGTGGTCTAGAACCAGTAGTGCCCTTTTTACCAGACTCTGTGTCCAGTTGGCATGGAGCATGTGGCTCAGATCCGGCCCAGTGCCGGCCCAGAGCCGGCCCCTAGCACTAGTGCCCTACTGTACCCACCTGGGTGGAGTTACAGCTCCAGTAGAGCTGTTTGCCCAGCCACTCGAACGCCAACACTCCAGCACCCACAGCCACTGGCATCTCCGTGGCAACCGCACCAGACGTGGCATCCTGCAGCTCCATGGAGTGGATGCGGCCGCTCTCGTCTGTCCAGAAGACCGTGCCGTTGTACCAGTCCATGTCTGGGGGACGAGATGCCACAGGAGTCTCTAAATGGAGGTAATTAAGCCCCTTCTACTGAGCATGCTCAGTTATATCAGGCCCTCTTCAGAGAGAGCCGCTTCTTCAGAAGTACTCAACACACTGAATTCTGCTTGTGTCAGCTGGTAATGAGTTTTCAGAGGTGCGCGCCGGGGAAATGTGACAGTCAGCATTTTTATAATGTGTGTGTATGTGTGTGTGCATGTGTGTGTGTGTGTGTGTGTGTGTGTGTATTACCTCTTACTGTTGAGATGTTGTATGCCAGTGATTCAGAAAAATCATAGTCATCCAGTTCTTGTCTCCACAGACTGTTGTTGCTTGCTGCAACTATGTATGGGATGTTAGTCTCTGAGCGAAAAAGAGAAATTGCATAAACATACTTGTCTACTGTATGAAAGGAATGTCTTGAAAGGAACCCATTTGCTTTGATGCAGCACAAGACACTAAAAAGTCCTGCATATTTCCACAGGGGCACCAGCATGTGAGTTTGATGTTCCACCAACTCACCGTTCTGTAGTGTGGTTCCTTCAAACAGAACCGAGGCGGACTGGCCTCCGGGCGACTCTGCCCTGACTGCGAGTGTGTATTGCTGGGAGCTCTGCAGATCGGTCACCTCCATCTGAGTAGTGACGCCACTGTAGGCTCTGACCACAGAGCCGCTCAATGACATCACTGACACAGAGTAGGTCCAGTTCTGCCATGCAGATGGGCCTGATCGAGTCAGAACAAACAGAATGGGCTTTTTGTCTTGGGATGAAATTAATACGTTAGTAAAATCTATTTATTAATTCTATGAATTACTTATATATCTGTAATCAAATTCTAAAAAATCATTTATTATAGAGGAAAATCTAAACAAGATTAAATATGTATTAAAATGAAGACATACTGTAGAATCCTGTGAGTTACTCTAGAAGTGAGTTCAACTATTATTTCATGAAAGAGACACAACAGGCTGAGAGCAAAGACATTATCCTGAGTGATGCCCAAGGGGACAGTCTCTCATATCACTCACTAGTTCCCATTCTTGGCGGCGGTTCGATCCAGCGGAGTCGGGCGCTGTTGGAGCCGAAGAGGGCGGCGAGGTCCCTGGGTGGCGGGGCACTGGGTAGGGTTGTGCTGAGGGGCTGCTGTAGTGGAGGTGGTCAAAGCCCCCGGAGGTCGATTCGCCGAAGATACAGTCCATCAGGTACTGGTTAAAGGTGACGATATCATCAAGACGCACCTCCTGGTAGAGGTTCAGCCCGTCGGTGAGCATCACCTCGTTGCTCTCGTAGGCCAGGCTCTGTGTGGTGTTAACGACAGTAACATCCGAAATGAGCACGACGGGCGCGGAGCCATCCAATGACACGGCAGACACAGCATTGATCTTCCTCTGGAAGAACACTAGCTTCCTGTTTTGTACGCTGACCACAAAGTCATGCAGTGAGGTGCTGCTTAAGACCAGGGTCAGGTTCTGACTGTGTCCCCCGGGGTCCTCCAGCAACTCAGCACGATATATCCCATCATGCAACAGCAAAAACAGCCACCTGAAAGCAAGAATGGAGTTCACACGCATGTAATATCCGTATAGTGATTTATAGAAGAATATCAAATCATTGTCAGCAGATGTACTTGAAGATAGGTCCATACTTGTAATATGTATTTATTTACATGTATACATATTTATACATATATATATATATATATATACTGTATATATACATTTATATTTAAAATATCTTTTTACCATAGCAACCATATGCATGTGACAAATACACTGCCTTGATGCCCTGATTCCTTGATCTATGCCAAGGTCTATAAGTAGAGTAATACTGGCGAGACTGATGACGTCTACAGTCTCTTACCCATTATAGGGATCTACGTTCATCCTGGTTGGAGGCGCTGGACTAGACAGCTGTAAATGCACTGGATCTGAGCAGCTTCCCAAACCACAGCAAAATACCTACAGCCAGAATAGGATTACAACTGCAATATAAGTCACATAGAAAGAGTTTGGTGAAGGCTAACAGTGGCATGTTTTTTAACCACTAAAGCCTTCTTTATGGGCCTTTGGGCCTTTAATCCCAATCCTAATATAATCCTTCAAATTTAAAGTGTGTGTAAAGAGGACATGAGCAAAGCCCCTCACCTCCCCTCCAGAGATGAAGTAGAGTTTCTCATGGAGCCAGTCCACAGACACACCTTTGACCTCTCGGCTGGAGGAGTACAGGAGTCGCAGGTCAGAGGGGTCACTAAGGTCACCTGCCCCTTTTGCCCAGATGTGCCCTCCCTCTGAGAAATAGACCTGCCCAGCGCGCTGGTGGACGGACACACCTGTAGCAGGTGTTCACAGAGCACACACAAACAGCCTGAGCACTTGGAGATCAATTAAGACATTAAGCCAAGAAATGTGACACAGTTTACCAGTCACATCCATTACATCCATCCATCCATCCATCCATCCACATCCATTCATCCATCCATCTATCCATCCATCCATCCATCCATCCATCCATCCATCCATGCATCCATCCATCCACATCCATTCTTTTCTCTCTTTTTTCACCATTGGTTCAAGACTACATTGGAGCAAAATGAAAAAAACAGACAAAGACAGACAACTGAAGAATGATGGATAGAGTCACCATGGAGAGAGAGAGAGAGAGAGAGAGAGAGAGAGGAACAGAGACCTGTAATGTTAGACTTTATGCGTTCGTCAGAGAAACATTCTGCGGGGAAGTAGAGGTCATCAGCTGCCTTCTTTCTGAGGGACTGCAGTCTGGATACTATGACCCAGCGAGCACCACTCTGCTCTGCAACGCACACACACACACACACACACACACACACACACACACACACACACACACACACATTGCATTCTGAGTAATTCTGAGCATCTGTGTATTCTGATATCACCAGAGAATGCATTGACGCTGACACTGATAACACAGTATCTGTGTATTCTGTTCTCATTACTGATTTCCTGACTGCCATATTGTTCAGACAGGTTCAGACACGTTCGCTAACAGACATTGTTCAGGCTAACAGACATTGTTCAGGCTAACAGACAGGTGGTGTTTCTCCATTTGCCTCAACTCACCCTCTTTCTCTGGTGTTGTGACTGTGGTCTGTGCTGCTGGACCCTGGCCATCTTTATTCACTGCAGCTAGGGACACCCTGCAACACACACACACACACACACACACACACACATTTCAGTCATTAAAACATCATTACTATCACGAGAAAATCAATATAAAAAATTAAAAAAACAATTATTGATGTTTTTTTGTCCATGTTTTAGCTAGTGAAAATTAATCCTAAAGTCCACGCAAGGATGGAGCCTCAAGTGCACCTGTATGTTGTGTTGGGATTGGCGGGGAAGACGGTGGCTGAGAAGACGTCCCCTCCTGTGGTGACGCCGATGGTGTGCTGGGGGCTGGTGAGGTTGAGGTTGTATCCCACTATGGGGCCTCCCGGAAGGGCAGGGGCTGACCAGCTCAGCTCCACGCTCTCACTGGACACGCTCTCAGCACTCTCCAGCACTGGGGGGCTGGACGGAGCTGGCCAACACAAAGGGACTTGGATTTACGGTACTTTACTGTAAATAATACTGTATCTCAAACGCATTGTACCGCTAACACTTTATTTGAAGGGGTCTACATAAGGGTGACATGAATTATAAGCATGACATGACACGTATCATGAACATTCATTCAGGTTTATGACTTGTCATTAAGAGTCATTTGGTTTTTGAAATGCAGACTTTGGGGTGCAGACATCACAAAAACCAAATGACACTCAATGACAACAGTCATTAACATGAATGAAGTGTCATTAATGTTTATGATATGTGTCATGTTTATAACAGGCTTATGTCACCTTTATTAGACCTCTTCAAGTAAAGTGTTACAGAATCTTTTGAGAGGCATGGGAAATTCAATATCACGCAGCACTGTGCAGGGGCACTGATTTTAAAGGGTGCACTTCAGCGTAGGAGCTCCATCTGGGTATTCTTTAGATCAGTGACCCTGTGCAGAGCTGCGTGATCTTGAATTGGCCTGCTGTAACAAGAGATGACAGAGAATGTCATTCACAACTCAATAATAGCTTTGTCACAACTAATAATTAAGGCTTTACACAGTCATGAATTCAGCTTTAGTGAACATTAATTTGGATAATCGTTCATGGATTTCTTCACAGGCCTCAGTCTGGTAGAGAGACTAATTTAAAGGTACTTGAGTAGGTGTCCTACCTCCACAGGCCTGAGTCTGGTAGAGAGACTAATTTAAAGGTATACTTGAGTAGGTGTCCTACCTCCACAGGCCTGAGTCTTGTAGGGAGACTAATTTAAAGGTACTGTATACTTGAGTATGTGTCCTACCTCCATAGGCCTGAGTCTGGTAGAGAGACTAATTTGAAGGTACTTGAGTAAGTGTCCTACCTCCATAGGCCTGAGTCTGGTAGAGAGACTAATTTGAAGGTACTTGAGTAAGTGTCCTACCTCCATAGGCCTGAGTCTGGTAGAGAGGGCTCTCAGGAGAGGAGATGAGCTCTTGGCAAACCACCACCCAGAGCCGGAACTTGTACCACGAGTAGGGCCGCAGAGTCTCCACTGTAAAAGGAGGCGCTGTGGTGTTCTAAGATGTTCCAGGTACAAACACAACAAACATATCAATAAACAAATAAATCGCTTCCTATAAACATGTTTATAAAAGCATGAAGAATGTAACACTACTGTAAGCAGCAAATGTGTGCTCAGTCCCCTGTGGTATGGCATGCAAGTCACATGATCGCATGGGCCTATAGCATATCAAGACAAATGTTTAATGTAAACCTCTGTGTATGTCCAGACTCCTGATAGGCCAGGGCCTGTCCACTGTGGAATGTAGACCACATCTGAATGGTCAAGAGGCTCCCAGGACAAAGTGATGTTGTGTGTTCCAATATCTATAGGAGAGGGAACCGATGGCTGACATCCTACAGAAAAAAAACACAAATAAAATGGCCCAGGCTTTAGAGAAAATAGAAATCTTGTTACCAAGAATGAAGAGATATTTATGTGGCCTTAATATGTATATGGTGTTGTGATGAGGGTCTGACATTTAGGCGACATTGCATAACTTACCGGAGCAGTGTGTTTCATTCCCACCTTGGCAGCCATCACTGTCCTTCTAATCAGAGTGTTGGTTTCAGTCAGACGAGTTCAAATATAAGATACTGAGCTGCACAACCAAGACTCTCAATACAGAAATAAACACAATTTACACAGTTCACATAGACAGAGAAACTTTATTAATCCCGAAGGAACATAATACAGGTACATACCCGAATCTTTTGAGGTTGAGTTGTTTGACCCAACAAGCATTCCAGTGGAAGGCTGAAGAAGACAAATAGTACAAGGAGAAACTTCAGCCCCAGCGATGAAACACTTGTCCCAGTTCTGTCCATGTCATGTTACGCCTTTCCCACAATAAGCCTATACCGCACTTTCACATACTGGCTGTTCCTTCGAGAGCGAACAAACCAGCCACGCAACTATACCCTCCACCAAAACTGTGGCACGCAGTCTGTAGGCTAGTTGTTGCGTACGACAGTCCTAACTTGAATAGCTGACGTCAGGAGCTCTGGCTTCTTTGGAAGTATGAAGGCGGCCACTGCTCACCACTGCCACTAAGAGCAATGAGAGAGAGTGAACTGTGGACTCTACGACTGAGCGGCCAAGGAAGTGTTTATCTTTATGACTGTAGACATATGACTCAGTATGATTGTGTTTGTGTTTGCTCAGGAGTTAAAATTTAATTGAATTGCTTTGTTACCCCAAAGGCCCATAAAGGCTAAGAGGGTTAATACTGTCAAGGCAAAGACCCTCAAAGCCGTCGCCGGGGTGAATGATGATCATCCCCAAATAACCAGCCAGATCAAATGGAGTCTATACACCTGTTCTACTGGGGTGTTGGGCTACCAACCTTGTCCATGCAGTTACTACATTTCTGTATATTTTAAATCACTGTTTTGTATTCATCATTTCATGATTACTTGTTTACATGCAAAATGTTGACCAAGATAATAGGTAATGATCGCAGTAATCACACTACCTTACTTCGTATCAGTGTAGCACCAACAGTGCCAAGCTGGTTTGAAGTGTGTGAAGGGTTAGCTACTCGCCGGACAAGTCATCATTCAACATCAAAATGTACAATATAGACTGGGAACAACCGATTGACACTAGAGGCGGGATCAGCGGTTGTCTTTCAAACTGATTAGCATCAACCATAACCAATCAGAGCAATGTAGGCAAAGCAGGACATAGCCAACATCATTCTCTGAAAACCCACTTTCAAGGGAAAGCCCAAGTCTAGCTCTATTCCTTGGCCACTGTTGACTGCCCTGTTGTTATCTTGCTAAGTCCACACAACAACACTACACAAAGATAGAGCATTGTGTTTGGTCTGACCTAGGTCTGACCTTGACCAGTTAACTGTCGGAGAAAAATGGATGCGGGAAGCAAGTGCGTGCGTCTTCACTGTTGCGGTCAGAATGCAAACACACCGACCTCGGAGATCGCGTTGTTTGCTTTGTATTAAATTAAACAGTGTTTGCTATTGTGTTAAACAAGTGTCAGAAATCCAACAATTTAGTGTTACTTGCTTTCAAATTGAAGTATACCAACACCTTTGACGAACGAGTGCATGCACTGTTGAGACTCTGAGCAGTCACTCACGATGCTGCTGTGCTTGGTTTTGGATCTGACGCATCGATGTGCAAGACTAAATGTAAAATGTATTTTTTGCGTCGACTTAATTGATGGCGTCGACGAATCGCCCCACCCATAATTCAAATGTAAAGATTAATGAAGTTGGGGGGAAGATGCGAGTGTTTATGTGGGGTGGTGAGTCCTTTGGCTTGTCATGGGGGCTATGCTCCCTGAGCTGTCATAAAGCAGTTGTGGTGTCATTGTGTACATGTACTTCCATCAAATTATTAAAGCCTTTTAAAGCTAACTTTAAACTTGTGTAAATACTTCAGTGTTTTGTAGTTTATTCCTTGTTAATGTCTGTAAACTAAAGTGTCTGTAAATTGGCGCTGCATAAATATAATTGAATTGAATTGAATATTTTACCCTGTAGACTATCAGTGTTATCTGCAGCCCTGGTGTGTTGCTAATTGCTAGTGATCCAGAGCCCAAGAGGCCATCCTCTAGGTGGCAGCGCAGGCACTGTATTACTGCAGCAGTGGTGTGGTCCTGTTGGCCAATGTGAGTGGAGTTCAGTAGAGGTTAAGTAATCTACTGAAAGCTCTTCAGGAGTTCGAAGATGCTTTTTCCTGAGGTACTGTATGGCGCTACTGAATAATTTAGCCTGGTGGCACAGGCACAAATACGGCACATTTAAGGGAATGCTCCTAAAAAAGCATTCTTGCTTTTAGTGTCTGTGTCTTCCTGTGGTTTATGAGCCCTGAGAGTGGTGCCGACGCAGAGTGCTTTCTCTGACAGCCGGCTTGGTTTGTGTGTAGAGCTCTTCTAAGCCCAGGCGCTGCTGAGGGGTGTAGCATTGGCTGCTTTTATCTAAGGATGCTGTCTGGGGGAACTTACTCTGAGTGAAATCAATTTGCTAACTAAGGTCTTACTACTACTACTACTATGTCTTACTACTTACTACTTACTACTACTTAGCACTACTACTTACCAAGTCCAGGTTTCAACATACTTTAGGGAAAAAGAAATCCACTGACACTGTGAATATCTTAAATGCATATTCTGTATTGCAATTATGCTTTTCACTGTGTGTGTGTGTGTGTGTGTGTGTGTGTGTGTGTGCGTGTGTGTGTGTTGTCCCATGGCCTAGACAGTCCTGTCTGTGTTGATGCAGCTGGTTGCGCTGACTCTGAATCTAGCGGTGGAGGAGACTCATCTCATGTGATGTCTCTGCTCTGTATGTTAATGATGGTGTTTGCCTCTGGTTCTGAGGGGCTCAGAAGGCACATTCCTCTACTTGCATGGAGGTGGAGAGGAGAGAGCAGATGCTTCCTCAACAGGATTTATTTGGGCAAATGTGAAATAAATAATAGAATAATCTAGAGTGTGCATAATCGAGACAGTATAATATAGAATTAATTACAGTATAATCTAGTATTAATTATAGTCTACTGCATATCCCCACTGAATATGGAGTGACTGACTTAGTGAAAAATGTATTGAAGTACATTAAGCATGTATTTATTCTTTTTTATAATTATACAGAAACCACACTGCCCTGCCATTTATCTTCTATTTCCCTCGCACTTGTCCAATAAAATGGACAGCAGTGAGATGACCTGAACTCAACCTGACTTCCAAACAGATGAAAAACACACACATGCCATGCCATATGGGTGCCAGGATTCTGAAGTGTATGACTGTGTGTGTGTGTGTGTGTGTGTATGTCTACATACAACACTCCCATGGAATAGGGTGCAAGGTCTCTGAGATAAGTGTGCATGCATGTGTGTGTGTGTGTGTGTGTGTGTGTGTGTGAGAGAGAGAGAGAATGTGTGTGTGTGTGTGTGTGTGTGTGTGTGTGTCCCATGGCAGATGGTCTTTGTTGAAGTGGCGATGAGCTGTGTACACTTGTTTATGCACTAATCGGATGCAACCAAGTGATGTTCTAGTGCGTTCTGATAGCCAACAGATATGTGTGTTATTTTCCATTGACCACGGCCAAGTTATATGACAACAGAGCTAAATATATTGCACTGTAGTACACACACACACACAGAGACACACACAGAAACACAGAAACACAGACACACACACA
>JASCQY010141656.1:0-12168 GCA_030264315.1 Sardinella tawilis | reverse complement strand
TTCAATAGGTTTTTGAACTAAGGTAGGGGGGCCCCAAATGAAATTCTGCTTAGGGCCCCATAATGGCTTGGGCCGGCCCTGCACACACAGTACATATTCAAAGGTGTGTGCTACTTTATGCCTGTAACTGTAGTTGCACACACACACACACACACACACACACACACACACACATACAGTGCATATTCAAAGGCGTGTGTTACAGCCTGTAACTGTAGTTGCACTTGAGTTTTGCACTAATAAGGGATTTGGCTCTGGAGTGTGTGTGCGTGTGTGCGTGCGTGTGTGTGTGTGTACAGGCCTGTAGGGTGCTAATTTGGGCAGCTGTGGACGTACAGTATAATGCTATAGCTGTAGATGAGGTCGTATGGTGACTTAAAATGAATTCACTTGCCTCCATACTGCATATGCACAAAGTTATCACACACACACACACACACACACACACACACACTCACTCACTCTCTCTCTTTCTCTGGCTTTCTTCTGAGACTGCATATGACCAAAGTTATCACAACAGATTAATATTTAGGTCCCCAAAGGAAACATCGGCCCCATCTGATGCCATTCCTTCACACAGACACATACTGTATAGACACACACACACACACACACACACACACATACACACACACACACATGTTTAGGCCCCCAAAGGAAACATCTGCCCCATCTGATGCAATTCCTTCATACAGGCCTGGTTAAATACATGCTACTTCGCCTACAGGTGCCATCTTGTCTTCTGTGACTGTTTGACTTTCTTAAGCATGACTGATCCATTTAAAAGTCAAGCTTGCTTGTATCTGAATCTGCGGCTACTAGAGAGCTACAGTCAGATGTTACTGTAATTTGGCTATTGGAATTTACTGTAAAATACAAAATAGGACTGATGACTGGAACATCGCACATTTGTCTGGGAGAATGCATTTCCTTCAGGGCACTGAGCTAGTGTGTGTGTGTGTATGTGTGTGTGTGTTTGGCTGGGCTTCGTGACTTGATGTAAAGTGACAGGAATCGGACAGGCTGATGGTTTTAAATAGAGCTTCAGTAACTTTCCAGTCAAGACTAAAAACAGAGTGATTGCTTCACTTCACACACACACACACACACACAGGCACACAAACACATACACACACACACAGCCACACAAACACATACACACACATGCTGTCACATCTTCCTGTTCCTGCAAGTCACACACACTCATCAAGTGACAGCATGGAACAGGGATAGAACACCCACCATCAGCAGAAAGTAAAGATACACACGTACACATGTCATCACACACACACACACACACACACACACACATACATATATATACTCTTGGAGAATGGCAGGAGCATCACTCTGACCAGTAGCTCTATAGTGGATCACACACACACACACACACACACACACACACACACACACACACACACACACACAGCGGAGAATCAGGGTATGTGCTAACACACTGTTCCCCTGGAGATGGCCTGTAAGAGGAAATCAATAGCTGTTGTGTGCATTCTATCAAAGCGCCCGCAGGCTACACATACTAATATGGATCACTGTGGTTATTCTGCGCTTTAATGCAATGCTTCTAACTTCCTTCAAACTCATCCACACACACACACACACACACACACACATACACACACACACATATATCCAGAGACATAAAAGATTCATTGATGTTCTTGGTGACAGCACCCTTAGACATTCTTTGAGGAGGAGCCAGGGTAAACTCATAAAACACACACACACACACACACACACACACACACACACACACACACACACGCACACTGTGTGGCCAACAGGATTAATGTGCTGTCTGATATGTCTTACGTCCTATGAGGATGAACCATAGTAAACCTATGAGACACACACACACACACACACACACTTCCCCTTATACTCACTGCGGGCACGAGTAGCTTGTTGACCTCCTCCACTGCCCGCTTCAGCTTGATCTCGGCGCGGTTCTGTGCATCTTCCACTGTGATTAGAACATGCAGGTCCTCGTTCAGGTGCTCCCAGTTGGGCTTCCCTCGGTTCTGCTCCTCCTGCACACACAGAGAACCCATGAGAACACACACACTCACACACACACACACACACAGACAGTGTTTCTGTGAGCCCTCTAGAAGGCATGGGGCGTGAGGTGCATGGATTCAGGGCTGCTATTTGCCCTCCTGGCCACTGGGGGCAGGATTCAATCAGGGCGCAGGGATCAGAAAGGTTAGACAAGCCCTGGGGCATTTAACGGCTAAATATTACCCACCCCCAGCAGCAAGCACCTGATAAATAGAACCTGCTCGCAGGTGTGTGTGTGTGTGTGTGTGTGTGAGAGAGAGAGAGAGAGAGAGAGAGAGAGTGTGTGTGTGGTGTGTGTGGCAGCGGGTCTGAGAAATGAAATGATTGAGCATACAGGCATACAGGCTTAAAGAGGACTCTACTCTCAACACACACACACACACACACACACAATACACAAAAAATACAAAGGGAAATAAAAGAAAGAAAGAAAGAAAGAAAGAAAGAAAGAAAGAAAGAAAGAAAGAATTTCTTAGAGAGATTTCCTACAGGCAAGTAGTGTGTATTGCCAGTATTTCTGTGCGTCTAAATGTCTTGAAGTCAGGGCTGTTCCTGTGTGGTTGCTCACAGCTGAGTCTCAGTGAAAGGGCCACTCTGTGTGTCTGTTAGAGCGTCTCAGAGCCTTTGAGCAGCCACAGGTGAAGCATTTTCAGATAAAAGCCATTCAACTGGACTCACACAGAACACACACTTTGACTGACAGCAAGGAAAAGCATGAAGCACGTTCTCTCTTTATGCACACACACACACACACACACATACTGGGTAACACATGTAAGGAACAGAAGATAGAACATTACAAGAATGGGGACAGGATAAGCATTCTTTCTGACACACTTAGCATTCATTCATGGTGTGTGTGTGTGTGTGTGTGCACGCTGGCGTTTGTGAATAGCTGTAATAGGTAATAACACCCTCTCAGAAAATAAATGAAACCCTTGTCCTTGCAGTCAGAGTGCTTACTTTCTGTTCAGTTTGAATTTGAAGTGTGTATGATGTTCTCGTGTGTGTGTGTGTGTGTGATGTTTTCATGAGTGCGTGTGTCACTTGTATTATACAATTACACAACGGCGTCAGTTTGTCTATCTACAGTATAAGCTATTGTTGGTTGCTGCGTTTCTGACTCTGTTGTGCTATGTGCCAGTGATGGGGGTAACGCATTACAAAGGAATGCGTAATTTCATTACTGTTGCCAGGAACATATAAACGTAACGCATTACAGTTCAAATTCATTAGTAGAGTACAGTAACACTCGTTAGGCTTACTGCATTACCCACGTTTTTGAGCAGTGAAATCATATATAGGTTGACAAATAAAATGAACTGATTTGTGTGACAAGGGATTCCCCGCATGCGCGACGTGCCTTAATTCCTGAGGGTGCTTTATGCATGATTAACTTTGACAGTTCGAGTTGCAACACTTTTTTAATGAAGCACACAATATTTTACAGAAGATGGCCATGTTTCTGAAAATTGTCTAATGCAGGGAGGCATTTAGATTCGCGTAACAGCAGCTGATCATCCAATGTTGTAAAATAGCGCACGCAGGCACTTAAACTTTTTAGGCTAATGCAGGCGCGGAATCCTGGTTTCCTCCGTGAATTCATGGTTATCAGCGAAGTGGCAAGTGTAGGCATGCATTACAATGACTTTATGTTAATGACATATAATTTCCAGATGTCAGAAGTCGTGGGGACAAAATATATGTTGACAAAAAGTGCTGGGGACATGTCCCCAGCGTCCCCAGTTAAAATGACGCCTATGCAATTACACAAGATAACAGGATGTCTCACAAAAACCTCTCAGATGTCAACACCTATACAAGGATGGTTGTTGTTCTGTTTATTCTAACGCTCTCTTAATGTTTTTCATTAAAATATATACTGATGGTTGTCTTTCTGTTGACTGTTATGTTCTACTGTTGGTTGTCTTTGTGAAACGTTTGTCTCTCAATGGTTGCAAACCTGCAGTACCCAGAATCCCTATCACCTACCCAAGTTGGCGTTGCCATAGCAACTCTGCTCAGTATTGTGTTCCCTGCAGTACTACGTCAGGGAGCTCTCTCCTAACTGTACGTTCAGACCAAAAGCGCCAAGAGCGCTGGAAATCATTCATTTTCAATGGAGTGACAGTGTGAAATGCGTCAACGTCGCGTCTTGAGCGTCAAAAAGAAAGTTAAACTGCAGTTAACTTTATGTAATGAGCTATGACACAGTTAAGCATCAACTAATTGATTGATTAATTAATTAACAAAAAAAAAAAATGCGTAACTTTTGGTTCCTGCCATGACTACGTTCGAAAAGCCCATCACCGGCGTGGCTCAAAACAGGCTAAATGGAGTCCAAACTAAACTCATGTTTAATGTTTTAAGAGGGCAATTGATTTGCTCTTCTTACCACTAGTCTAACCAACAAGACTTCCAGAAAATGTAGTTGTTACATTTGCTACACACATTAATATTTAAGATGAGGTTGTTTAAATCCGTATGGGGTGATGAATCGTGATTAAACCTTTGTCGTGAGCACCTCACAGACCATGAAAGGAGCACCTGCATGTATGTGATTGGGGATAAAACGCAGTATTGAACTTTTGAATGTTTCACGTCACGGCTTTGACTCTTTTGGCGCCGAGGCGTGTTGAACGGGTTTGAGCGCCGCGTGTTGAGCGTCTTCAGCTACTTTGACGCTTTTGACAGTTTGGTCTGAACGCACAGTAAGACTATAGTTTTGTGTTTACACTGAAAGATTATTGCATTAATAATTTATACACTTTGTATAAGCTAATAAATATTCATCTCAGTTTGGCATTATTATTCTGTGTTTGTCTCAACTCTCAAGAGTGGAAAGGCATGAGTCTGAAATGAGCTGAGGAACTATGAAAGTAAAATGTCAGCTGTATGCAGTGAAATTGATCATTGATGGAAGCTCAAATCTTTTAGATTCAGGTTACTGTAAAGCAACGAGAAATAATAGAAGGCAGAGAGCATCCAGCATCTGTAGTGAAACAGACTTGGGGCGCCACCAGAAATTTTGGGCTCCAACAGAAAGTAATTTTTGGGCATCCCATTCATTTTAATATTGCAATGTTCTCTGAGTCCCCCCAATGGTAGGCCCTTAGAATCATCTTAAAGTCGCTCATTTGTATTGCAGAGCTTTATTAGGCATTCTAGCATAGACACTCTAAAGAGAAAGTAGTAAATAAGTTAAAGAAATAAATTAAATAAATTTGCTTTCTTTACATAAAAACATGGAGCAAAATCATGACTGATTAAGACAGCTGGCAAAAATGACTGTTAGATATTGAAGGACATAATAATATACTTTCATATTCCAGTGGTCATTAATTCTAATTGCCCCTGAATGAGATGAAACTTGCAGTACATGTCATGCAAATGTTTTTTTTCATGGGAAATTATCATTGTTAAATCATTGTTAAATTTAAAATCAACATCAACAATTTTGAACCAATAAAATTGGTTAAAATGAAACACTTCTAAGGCATGAACTGATCCACTAAGCTTGTCTCACATACAGACATGATTGCTCTTGGATTTAAAGAATAAATATGAAAGTGACAATGCTTGAAAAAGGCTGAAAAACGTGCTGCCAGGTGAGGGCCTCTCCTTCTCCGCTGTGTGACCCTAGGGCAAGCACTCTTTGGGGGACACGCGGCAATGGGCGACCCTAAGGAAGGTCTCCACACGGTGGATGTCACGTCGGAAGCAGGCCATCAGGGAATAAATCTTCCCAGGGTTGCCATCACTCAGGTAAGACTCATCAAAGGCCGCAGGCGCTGATAAATACTGATCTACAGTGGACTGGCCAGTCAAGTGCTCCTCGAGTCAAAAGAAATAGAAGAGAGTATAAGAAATGCAGCAACACATGAGGTAAAACATAAACTGAACTGATTAAAACAGAAGAGCACAGAACATCCTTTCCACACTCCTTAGACCTTGAATAAAAAAGTTTCTTTTCATAGTAAACTCATTAGGCTATGTAATCAAATGCTTAACCTATAATTAAAGATGGTAATAAAATAAGCATTGAGATTCAGATAGTGAAAATGTGTGTTGTACTGTCATTGGGTGTCTTACCATGATAATTATGCGGAGGCCCATTTTCAGGTCGGAGAGCCTGTCTGTGATGGCGTTGGGCTTCAGGCTGTTGGTGAAGGTGCCGCTGAAGGCCTGGCTGGGGAACTCCCATGATACCAGCAGCTGGTAGGACACGCGCAGGACCCCCAAAACCTGCGAGGGAAGCACATGACTCCTTAGCATGACTCCTCAGGGATGGCCAGACACTGTATGTATGTGTGACTTCAAAAATGGTGCACTGCACACTGTATGAATTGTTGGATCAGCAAGTGCTCAAGAATCCAGCAGAATATTATAAAAATATGCAAAGATAAGTAGTTTATAAGTTTAAGAGGCTGAAGGTTAGGACTGTTAAAATATACTGTATTCTTCATAAAGTCATAGCATACTTGAGCTCTCAATTTTGTTCAAATCAACTGACTATACCATATTAGAATAAACATCAGACTTAAGTGAAACATGGGCTTAACCATGGAAGATTTATTTTCCTCAGTTAACTTAAAGCAACACGCCACCATTTGTGGAAATATGTTCATTTTTCATCTCCCCATGAGTTAATTCATTGAGCCATACCTTTCTCCTGTTCATCCAGTCCTTCTCTGAGTCTGGCTATACCTATTTAAGCTCCAAGCTAACATTTATCATTGAAGCGGATTAGACCAGGCGAGATGCTAACGGTCCAATTCGACTCAATGATACATGCTAATTTGGAGCCAAAATTGGTATTGCCAGACTCAGAGAATAACTGGATGAACAGGAGAAAGGTAGGGCTCAATTAATTAACTCGAGGGGAGATGGAAAATGAACATATTTCCAAAAATGGTGGCGTGGGTAGTACTGTATGTAGCCACTGTCCAAGACTGCATGAGACTGGATACTCACGGAACTCTTCTGGATCTCTTCCCTGTTGGATGGGGCCTGGATGGAGTCGGAGAAGCAGCTGGACAGCAGGAAGTTACTGCTTAGCTCTACACGATCATCGAAGTCCAAACTGTTCTCCTGGTAGCACAGCACAGTTGACATGTAATTAAGGAGAAATTAAAATTTTAACTTCCATGAGTGGTTTACTGAGTACTTCTATTATTTCAGGAAACTGTCTGGAGTCAATTAACCCATAGTCCTGTTATTCAAGGTTGCCTGTTGTTGGTAGGAGTAAGAATAAGACAATTTGCTAAAACTTTCCTTACTTCACTCTACATGATGCCAAATTGTCTAATTTGTAGTCCTACTGATAGCACTTGGCAGCCTCAACTCAGAAATGCAGTTGCAACTTACTGTACAAAAAATCTCTCACCAACCATCATTCAATACTTTCTGTTATATCACTCTTTCTCAAGCCACTCCCTTCCACATAAACTGATATATTCTGAGCACTCTCACACAGGAGACTTACAAAATCACTGATCATGTTTACAGCCATCATATGCAAGGACTTCATGCGATCTGCTGCGTGCCTGAAAAGGCGCTGATTCTCTGACGACTCCACATGGCCCAGAACACCAAGCACCAGCAGAGCCGGAAAGAGCAAACAAACTAACAGACAAACAAACATAGAACAAAGAACGTTACAGACCTTGTACATGTGAAGATGTAGAGACAAGAGCTACATCCAAAAAATGAAGTGGAAGATAAAATAGAAAGGATTCAAACGAGCCAACAAAAATATACAAGAATAGTTTTGACATCATGTTTTGTACTTCAGCTGTTTGAAACATGGAATTAGACCAGACATTTTTGCACTTGACAATTGGCCCATTGAGATGGACCTTCTTCTTACCTTTGGCCATTGTCCCTTGTGCTAGGTATGGTGAGGATCTCGCTGATGGTCTTTGCTTTTGGGGGCAGTAGTATATATATGTGGTGGTTTGATGTATTAATGCACAGTTATGAGACGCAACACGAGATTTAGTGACATTTAGTGACAGTTCTCCATGTTAATGAGCATCTAGACAACATACAGTGCATCAGTATAATGCATCCCAATTTAGGATGGCCATAATTGGATTCCATGACCTTTGAAGGGCCTACTATGTTTCTAAAAACAAACGGCCATTTTGTTGGATGAGGGCTGAAAATAAGGCATACAGTACAGTAGGTTCCTGAGAGATCAATCACATTGCGATTGTCTACCACTGTCAAAACACAGCGGTTTAAATTCAGGTTTCTGTGACATAGATCCAATCAGTGTTTGGTAAACTTTTGTGCCCTTGTGGTGTGTGCTCTTATCTACTGTATTTGTTCCTGTAAAAAAATATGTTTACTTAAAATCACCCCCAGTGGCAGAAAAAAAGCTGTCTGGTTTTCCATATTCCTATCAAAACACCTGTTGTCACCCTCTGAATCATTTGAGTGGCATTTAGCCATCGGAACGCCTAGTTTATTTACGTGTGAGTGTAAGGAGAGAATCGGCGGCTTTCAGGTTAGCCTATTGTGTCATGTTCAGCAGAAAGGTTACTCTCTCCATAGTCATGATGGGCAGGCATCCAGGGGCAATATGTGTCAGCAGCGGTGATAGTGTGTGTGTTTGTGTGTGTGAGTGCATGTGTGTGTGTGTGTGTGTGTTCATGCATGCGTGCGCGTATGTGCATGTGTGTGTGTGTGTGTGTGCGTGCGTGTGTGTGTGTGTGTGAGTGAGTGTGTGAGTAAGTGTGTGTGTGTGTGTGTGTGTGTGTGTGTGTGTGAGTGAGTGTGTGGTGCCCCCCCCTCTTCTTTGGGATCTCTGGTGATCCATGCTTCATATTGAGCAGGTGGAGGTGAATGCAGCACCACAGGGAGATCAGAGAAGCTAATCCCCTTGGCTAAACAACAGAATCTGATATGTTTATCTCTAACTGCAAAGGGCAGCCATGTCTGACTGTCCAGCAAGGAGTCATTTGAGGTGTGATTAGATGCATGGTACTCTGTGTTTTTGTTGATGTGGGTTTGTTTGTTTAAAGGGGAAGTTCGGTGTGAATCAATCCATAGCCCTGTTGTTCAAGGTCACTGAATGCTGTCTATAGGAAAAAGAAAGAAAAAAATTGATGCAACATAGGCCGAATACTGAACCTGCAACTTACACTGAGTAAATAGGCATAGTGACTGACTTTCTGTTTCATTTCAATATGTTCCATTCACTTAACAATAGTTGTATACAGTAATAATGGTTTGTCCTGATTCCTTTTGCTACAGACAGCATTCAGACACCTCTAACAACAGGGCTATGGATTGGTTTTACACCAAACTTCTCCTTTAACTGGCTGTGTATCTATATATTTGTTTGTTGTTTGTATGAGTGAGGATGTGTGTGTGTGATGAGGCCTTAGTGTATCACAGTACATATGATTAAATTGTATGTAACTGAGTGATATGTCTGTGCGCTTGTATGTACAGTATGTGTTCATTTATATTTGTGGAGATGGCTGAGGTATTTTGTTGTGTAGTAATCTTTATGACCATACAAGCATGTGTGCGTGTGTGTGTGTGTGTGTGTGTGCGTGTGTGTGTGTGTTCGCAAGCTTGGTGTGTGTGTGTGTGTGTGTGTGTGTGTGTATGTCTCAGTGTTGGTCGTAACTCATTCAGTTCTCACTGGCTTTGATCTGACGTCTCAGTGGCTTTAGAACAGGAAGTGCAGTGAAAGAGAAGCCTGCTGGTTTAGCCAGTGCTCTCACACCTGCTCTGACAGGTCTTTTGCCACCTTCATCCACTGAGCTCAGTTCCTGGAAGGAAAATGGGGGGGTCTGTTTATACCAATGTTATGATATCTTACCTGGTGCTTTTCTATAACACACACACACACACATGTGTGCGCGCGCACGCACACACACACACACACACACACACAAAGTTCCACAGAGGGGAATACAGGCAACAGCAGCTGACATTGTGTAATGATATGAAACAGATAACATGTTCAACACACTCGACTCATTCACAACTTTATACTCTACAAGTGCTGATTCCTCCTTACTGTATGGTCAATCTAAAGTATCTCAAGTATCTCAGTAGATGCTATGCTTATTTTATTTACAGTGAGGCTACACTGGATGCGCTAAGTCAAATACGTAGCCTATCTGCCGCAACAATTAGCTTCTACTATAATCTATGGAACTGGCTACATCAGACAACTTTTTGAAAATATAGCCTACAATACACCTGTCTTTTTTAATGTAGCTTTGACGCGACTTAACTTAACATTTCTGTAATGATTAATTAATACAGTATTTGCACAAACAATGGCCATATTTGAGCTGTATATGAAGTAATGGGAAGTTGTGTTATTTTTCAGCTTCTGTTCCCAATTTGTGAGATCCCCATCTAGAGGCCAATTTAAAGCATTACTGTCCCACACCATAAAACAACCTGACAGCTGTTTGACATGTCATAATTGCTATAAAACCTAAAAAAAATAAAATAAAAGTTCCATGTACTGCTGCATATATCCAAACACCAGTATCTCATCTCGCTGCTGCAGATGTTATTATTGCATTAAAGAACAGAACAAAATCTTGAAGGCGTTCTGACAGCATTCAAGGATCACAAGAATGTGTTTCTTTTCAGGATCTCCTGTGGCCAGAAATGTGTTGTTAGGTGTTGAATTATTAGAAATGTGTTATTTGGAGGTTTATGCCATTACTGCCTTATCTGTTCAGTGAAAAGAACTCAAATCAGCTGAAAGTGATACTTCAACAAGCGCATGTGGCAAGCAGATGTGGCTTTGACTGACAGGGCATGCAAGTGGCCTTATTTTTCTCAACAGTCCATCACCATGTTGGATAGGATAGGATAGGATGCAAATAGTTCTTGCTAATAGCCCCAACCCCCATCCCCTCTGAAATCAATAGGTATCCAGTAGTTGTCAAGGAGCAATCATCTGTTTCCCCATCCATCTTTCTCAGTCCTCTCTCTCCTCTATGTCAGCAAGCAGCCCACGGGTGCCGGAGTGGACAACAGGGCACCCAAACGGACAGGCAGGGTTATGAAAGGAGGGAGAGAGGGAGGAAGGGAGGTAGAGAGGGAAAGAGGGAGGGGGAGGGAAAGAGAGAGGGAGGGAGGGATGTCTCAGGGTGCGGCTCAGTTACTGTCTTCCTGCTTGGATACAGGGGATTCAAGAGCTCCTGTGCAACTGGATGGAGCTGGGTTAGAGAGAGAATCTAGACCAGTGTTTTAAAAACCTAGGGGTCGGGACCCCAAGTGGGGTCCCCTGGAATTCAAATGGGGTCCCCTGAAATATCTAACACCACACCACATACAATTATGAAAAACTATATTCTTTCATGTTCATAAACATTGAACAAAAAAACAAAATGAAAACATTTCTTTGCCCGTCTGACATCGTAAAGACAGGTAACTATAGAAACAGACACCAAAGATGAAAAGAAATGATGCAACAAAGAAAAGCTGAAATGTCTGCTTTGTGGTAATGTCTTGTTTGCCCAGAGTATGAAACCAAACAAAAACAAATGTCTATGGTCGCCAAAAATTTGTGAAGTCAAAATGGGGTCACAGGCCAAAAAAGGTTGTGAACCACTGATCTATACAGTCATCTACGGCAGCACAAGCACACCTACAGTACTGTACACACACACACACACACACACGTGCAGATTCAGAGACATGTACTCATGCATGCGTACTCATGCATGCGCACATACGTACAGACACATGCACGCTCACACACTAGAACATGCACAGAGAAACTCTCTCTCTGTCTTTCTCTCTCCCTCTCTTTCAAACACGCATTCATGTCTGCATAAACACACACACACAAACACACGCACACAGATTCAGAGACATGCACACATGCATACAGAGAAACATTTACCCAGAGACATATACTCCCTCTTTCTCTCAGACACACACAAGCACACACCCACACACACCCACAGACAGACACACACACACACACACACACACATACTTACATACATCCCATGCTTCCGTTTGCCCCCTGTCCCCCTTGGCAAGCCAGAGAGGGTGCCAGCCAGGAGGCATTTGAGCAGTGACAGAGGGGTGGCGTGG
>JASCQY010141592.1:0-12176 GCA_030264315.1 Sardinella tawilis | reverse complement strand
TTTAAAATGCTTTCCAGTGAGTTTTAACCAGCATTAGAAATAAAATAGTGTACAAAATGTACAGGTATTGTAGTGTACATGTAGTGTAAGCTATAAAATTTGATCCACAAAAAAAGTTTTCCTTTTTTCCCAAAAATGAGTCTGGAAAAGGGGGTCGTCTTACATTCAGGATCGTCTAATATTCGGGCCAATACGGTAATGCAGATGTACAGTAACCTACAGTACATAGAACAGATATCTACTTTGATGTGACGGCTTGACGCTTGACGCAAGCATGATGCTTGTTGTTCATGTTTATAAATTAATAGCTTTTACAGCCACGTCATTTCCATCATGAATTATTTGTTTTGGTTATTTAATAATGCAATTTTTATTTATTTATTTATTTATTTATAATTGATTGATCGACAAAGCTGTAGATAAATCGATTACAAAAGGATTGGATACCTGCGGCCCTACACTCATCACATCATTAGTCACAGTTGCTCTCAGCCAAATGAGCAGTAGTCCATTCTTTTGGTTTTGTTTGCATTGTTGCCAGATCCTCACCAACAAATCTTTTCATTGTTGCCAGATCTTCACAAACAAATGTTCAAAGGGGGGCTGCAAGCAGAAGGAAATGATCCGTGTGACGTGTGAGCAGTGCCACTTGAACTACTGTCTGAAGCACAGGCATCCACTGGACCACGAGTGCAGCACAGACAGCAAACCAGTTTCCAAGTCTGGGTGAGAACAGCAGCCCACGTCCTTGTAGCCTAGAAACAACCATAGAACAACCTCATTGACAACCATTCTTTGTCACATGGCACTCAAAGCCAAAGACATTCTGCATAGTTTCACACCAGAGCAACAGAACCCATCAGAAGCAGCATAAAGCAACTATTCAAGTTGGATAGATCAACGTTTTTTAGAGTGAACTGGTGTGGTTTTGCTATTTGATATAAAAATTGACACTCTGAAGAGGTGTAGTTTAACAAGTAAAGAGTGCCTACTGTGCTACAGAAAGCAGATGAAATCCAGATGAAATGAAGCCAAATATAGTTCAAAGGTTGCAGCCATCCTGAGCAAAGGGAAATATTCCCATGATGTTGAGTCATATACACCATACTGCACACCTGCATGAATGGCTATTAATGTTCTTAGCGTTCCAGAGACAGTCAGTCACGCCACTGGCCATAAGGGCATGAGATCTGTCTGTAACTGTCCGTGGAGAAGCACTCCCTCATCAGTGTGTGTGTGTGTGTGTGTGTGTTTGGTGTGCAGGCATGCTGCTTTGATGAGGGCCCAGGCTGCCTCCAGTAGCACTTCCGGCAGTTCTTCCAGCAGAGGGAGCTCTCGGCCCGTCTCCAACGGTGTGGCAGGAAACTCAAGGACCCAGAGCAAGTGAGGGCCTCTCAAACTGTGGATTTGTTCCTTATGTGTTTAGTCTGAGAAAATAAATGGAAAATTTGTTATTTCTCTCTCTCTCTCTCTCTCTCTCTCTCTCTCTCTCCAGTGCACAAGCAACATACCCCCAAGCTCCTGCCGTGGCTCCATCAGCACAGAATGTTCTTCCCCCATCAGTGTCTTTCCAAGCTGGCCTGGTGAGTGTCCAGCATGGGCAGGGATTTTCTCGGGGGGTAGAGAGAGTAATTCTCCTCATCAACTGGGCCATGTGTCCAGCCCTTTCATTTGGTAAATATATGTTTAGAATGATCCTCATTCAGTATGGACTAATTGCTTGTGTGTGTGTGTGTGTGTGTTTGTTTGTCTCATCTCAGACAGAGGAGCAGGCTCTACAGAGAGCTCTGGAAATGTCCTTGGCCGAGTCGGCACAGCCCAGACAGCCTCAGGCCCTCAGGTACTCGATCATTTCTGTGTGTGTGTGTGTGTGTGCGTGTGGGCTCTCCTCCCACCCTTCAGTACCAGCGTTGCTGCGGAGTGTAAAAGGTCGTAAATAAAATTAGCCAAAATTAAGGCCCATAAAAGGTAAGAAACACAGTTTGACTTAGTAGTAAATTTCTCATTGCCTCAGTATATTTTTGCTAAGTATTTGGGTCTATTTTGAATTAATTTAATTAAAAAGTACAACGATATACGTGCAAGCAGGACCTGTGTCGGAATTGATAGCCTATCAGAGTGATGCTGACGGGCAGATGGCAGGTGATTGGTTTTGCTGTACGGAATCAATATTGAAACGTGACCATCTCCGCTCGAGTCAATTTAGCTGAACAGGTCATTGTCAGTTGTAGCATTCAATTAGTGGATTTCATACACTGGAGGCACGAAACAGTAGCCCATGATTACCTACTGTTTTATTGTGAGAGCTCCGCAAACATTAGCCTCATTTTAGGTCTGCTCAATACGCAACTTCAAAGCTAAATGTCATTAGATTTCACAAAGAGGCATCTTTTGAATAAAATCTGTCTTGGCCTCCATTAAAATTAGGCTAAGGTACGTTCCCCCTTCATCTAACAATTTTGAGAACGTAAGCTACGAGCGTATTCCTATACAGCCGTGCGTCAATGGAGTAGACATTTAGTGTAATTTTTATTACAGTCGATTTCCATTTTTTTCCATTTTTTTAAAGTCAAAAGCTTTCAGTGAGCAGAAGAGTAGTAATGACAGTTTATAATTTGAATTTTCACAGGCCAACAAAATTATTTATTATGAAATCTTTGAGATGATAAGCCAGTGCAGTTGATAAAGATGGTTCAGCCATTGGTCACTTTTCCAAGTTTTTTTTTTTTTTTTTTACATCACTGAAACTTTGGTTTGATTATGTGAATGGCCTAGACATGCACTCCCAACAGTCTGAATGCCATCTTCATCTGATGCACCCTAGCGTGAGGCTGACAAGTAATCCTATAACATCAGAATGTATTGATGTATTGTCTGGGCACGACTGGCGAAATCAGCTATTGTCTTTCAAAGTGTACCAATCAGAGCAACATCTGCAAGACAAAATAGCCGACATCCTTCTTTGAAATGCCTTCTTCTGCTCAACTTGCAACAAAAAGCCCAAGTCTAACTCCTCCAATGTTGATGCCAAAGCTTTATCAAGCAACCACGACAGACTACAATAGCTGACATGGTGGGCTTGCTTGTTGCGGCCCAGATAATGTGTTGGTAGTAAAAAATATTGTGGAGGTAGTGAAAAGGTGGTACATTCAACTCTGGGATTCCTGAATAAACCCTGAGTACCCTTTGCACCTCTCTCCACTCTCTGCTGTTAGACTGACCACTGCATGGCCAGCCCTTGGGCTCCAGTGAGTGTGCCTGTATTGACAAGTAGTTACAGATTCCTTAAGATTTCGGCTTGAAATGGAGTACTTCCACATGCATGTGTCCATACAGTTGAGTGTGCATTGATGTGTGCTGTTAAAGTAATAAAATTGTGTTTGTGTGTGTGTTAGTCCACAGGAGCAGGAGGATCTGGCCCTGGCTCAGGCCCTCGCTGCTAGCGAGGAGGAGTACCGGCGGCAGCAGCAGAGACAACAGGTAGCCCGCACCCGCACGCTTAGCAGTCAGTAGCATGCTAACAGGAGCCCCACTAGGTACAGCGCCCCTAAGACACTCAGTCTTGCTTTCTCTCTCTTTCTCTTTTTCCTTCCTTTGTTATTTGGCTGTGTACAGGATTTTGGATACCTAACTTGTATTCTTTATTCTCGTTGGCTTCCTCAGAATTGTTTGCATTTTCAACTGTTCAACTTTCCATTACCTCATCTTTGGTAATAACACAAAATATTTTATCTGATCATTGAATATCAGACTGTCTAACCCTTGGACCGTGGGTGGCGTTATGATTAAGGAAACCTGCCTAGCATGCTTGTAGCCTGGAAATTGAGTAGCCAGGGTTCCAATCACAGTTGGGCACCGTTGTGCACTCGGTTGCAAGGCACTAACACCAAGCTGCTCTAGGAGAGACTGGCCGTCCAGTCTTAGGTTAGGAAAAGACCCTCAAATGTTTATTCCGTCTTGATACCATAAGAACAATATTGAGCAGGTCAAAATACAGACCAAGTCTAGTTACGTCTATCTATGTTCCGGCCTTTGATCATAACTGGCTGAATGGCATTTAACATTTAACACAACAAGCCTACATATTGACTGCATTCCATTTTGTATCACTTTATTAATGAAGAAGTTGGTCCTTCCTCATTGCTGTAGCCCAGGCTGTGGTCAGTCGGTTTGAAAGTTTTACTGATTCTGAGACAAGATAAGGGATTGTAGTGACTAACAACACCACTTACAGTAGCTGTTCTCAAATCAGTTGCAGTTGTCAGACCTGTTTTTTATTATTATTATTATTATTATCATTATTATTATTATTATTATTATTATTATTTTCAATCTGAATTGTGGCAACAATGGGAATATTCAGCCAAATATAGTATATATCACCCAAACACGTGCCTGACAAACACTTTGGCTACTGTTGATTACCCCAGATTACCCATGAATGTCATGGACAATCATTGTGTCAGAATTGCGGTTTATTATTGGGAGGGTTGTGGTCAGTGAGTCTACATTGTTGTGCAAATTACAGCTTGAACCTTTTTGCTCTTTAGTTGTTTACTGTAGTACCGGTAGGTCACTTTTGGCTGTCTGTTCTGTTGTGTTCTGAATGGCCACCACTACCATGCAGGCTTGGCACAAGCGCCAGTAGCCTGTAGCCTATAGCCTGTAGCTGGCTTATCAGGTCCAGCTCTTTGTGTGCTCCTGCCCCATGCTGTGTGCTGCATGACTGAGTCCACGCCTGTTTGTCCTCCACATAGCAGGGAAGGGATTCCAGACAGTCCAACTGCAGCCTTTCCTAAGCTGTGAGCACACCGGACAGAAGGACCCATAGATGGACTGGACTGGACTGGCCGAGTGGGACACGCCTCACACACATGAGCACCTCCAACAGGCCAACAGTGATCCGGCCTCATCACACCCTCAAGTCAGACCCAGCATCGGAATCTTCTGGATTCAACCAAAACCAACACAGAAGACTTAGCTGTTTGCATCACACTTTATACTGTGCGTGCGTGTGCGTGTACGTGTGTGTGTGTGTGTGTGTGTGTGTGTGTGTGTGTGTGTGAGCATGTGTGCGTGTGTGAGAGAGAGAAACTGCGCTGCTCACAGACATTTGTCGGGATCCTCTGCATTTATACTCTACTGCTAAAATTGTAAATATTTTCTATAATGGTCATGGTAATCAACACCATAGAAATTTCTTGAATAAATTATTTTAAAGAGGTTTATTTTGGCTTGTGATTTTGTTTTGAATTTGTTTTAATACATGAAGTGTTTCTGTGACAATGGTTGGTAATGAAGGCATGACAAACTGGTGCCTTTAAGCTGCTGTTTATTCCTTTGCAGCTTCATCTTTGGGAATAAATAGTTTGAATGCTTACATTGAGTAAATAGACCTGTAAGCCTGTATGTACAGTTACCTCTTCTGAAGTTCATTCTTCCCACTTTGGTTGATCTGCTTGAAAATGAAGATGCAGTGGCCACTCTTTATAATTGTTTAATTGTGCATCATTATACCCATTCATATTGTCACAGCTTTTACTCTTCCACGATATTATGTAAGTCCTCCATGTCTGCTATTTCCCTTCAGCTTTCATGTCTTACAGACACTTGGAAAATTGCTCAGGTTTCTACAATGTGTACTTTTCTTTGCATCAGTTTCGGTTGGTTGGTTGGTTGTCCACCAGGGGGCAGGATTGCACTGTACAGCTCTCATGGCATGCAGACTGTCCTGATGTGTTGTGTACGTCAAGAGAGCAACCTCTCTGGCAAGTTCATGAAGTGTTTGAGTTCAGTGCTAAAGAGAGTGCACTGGATAGAAAAAAAATCCTTTTCATGCAATCTTTTTCTACTCTACCGTGCTAAATAAAAGCTGTTCCCTCTCACCCACAGAGCACTTTCCTCATTATTCTACCACAGCACCAGACAATAGGGAATCAAAGCATTGTGAAATTCTAAAATGCAAGTGGCTGAACTCTGAAGAATGGACGAGCATTTAGTTAATGGAGAGGGTTTGATGCTTCAAGCAGTGTCACACAAACAAGGGTGTCTCTGCTTATTATTATCCTTCATTGAACTGCATGTAACTAATGTAAGCCAGTCAAATTTTCTGTCATCTTTTAAATAGCCCTCTGAAGTCATAGCCTGCTTAATTTGCCTGTCCATGTATCATCGGAGAGAAATGTGTTGTTGTCTCCTCTCCTTTCCTGCTCCCAGCATCTGCTCCTCTTTTGTGTCTCTGAAAGTGTGATAACAGCGAGGTGAAATAATAGATCCATCACCCATGGCGCTCTGTATCGGTCTTGGTCAGCATCTTCTGTTTGACACGTGTAAAACGTGTTGTTAAGCGAGTGGAAGAGAGAGCAGCCGAAGCCGTGGCTGGGGAGGCTGTGACAGCTCCGGTGATGAACGGAGCCAATACAAAGCCCTGACGCAGTCGAGCGGTAAAGTAAGTTGCACCCCAAAAGGAAAATTGTGTTTTTGGAGCCCTCCCAGATGTTGGGGGCTATTTGTCAGACTGACGCAAATTGAGGCCAACCTGTCTGTGCACATCAGCACCTCTTGCTTTATGAGCCGTATGGCCGCCTCGGCTCAGGCTCACTACCTGCTGAAGCTCAGGAGGCAGGCAGTAAGGAAAGGGCGTGGGGGGGACTGCAGCCACAGTGCTTCTTTCTCAAGCAAGAGCAGAAGGCCCATAGGGGTCTAACCAAAGGCTTTCAATCTTTTGAAGGCATTGCAGGTGGTCTTTGCCAATAGCATCAATCAATCAGTGGGGTCAATGAAGGTCTAAAAGGTGGGAATCATCATAGATAGAGGTTTTATTTCTTTAGGATGGCGGTCCCTTGGTTATTATCTTATTGCTTCACCTATCTTACTGCTGGGAGATAAAGCTGTATACTGCTGGGCTTTTCTTTGTTCTTCTGGCTTCTAAACTCCAAAAGCAGCTAACTCTGGATTTGCTCACAGGAAAGGGGGGGGGGCTATAGTGCTGAGTGGCAGGAGCGCTGTTGGGTAGAACTTGAACAATTTGCTATCTTGTCGGAGATCTGTTGGAGATGTGCATATCACTTGGAAGCCCAACCCGATAAAATTGCAAGAAAATAGCCGACTACATTGGCATAGACAGCAAAGTACTTAAAATTAAAAATGTGTCATTGGATTCAAATTGGTTGTTTCCAGCAACACTTTCCGGTAACACTAATAACTCCTCCCTATTAAGCATTATTTAACACATTTGTTAATTATTAGTAAGCCATCAACTCTTATTAACTTATCAACTACTTATTTCTCATCAGTTCATCATTTATAAATCATCAGTCAGGTCACTCTGCCCCTCAACCTCACCACCACCTTAACCTAACCCCCACCTCACGGCATCATAGACAACCACCATATACAGACAACATACTGTACAGCTCACCAACCCACTGTATGCTAACACATTGGTTAATATATTGATGAGATTTAAGAGTTGAGACACAAATGTGTTACAAATGATTAACAAATGTGGTAATAATACTTAATAAATGCTTAATACGGGGAGTCATTATAAAATGTTATCCATTTTTCTAAGTCAAATGTGGCATGGGGTGGAGGGGTAACGTTACAGGTGTCTGGTGTTAGGTTTATAGTGAGAGAGAGTGTCTGGTGCATAAGAGGTAGCCTAGTGTCTGGTCTATAGTGATAGGCAGTGTGTAGTGAAAAGTGTGAGAGAGTGGCAGAGTCGAGCACCATCAAGACCAGATGACGTCAGAGGGATTGTTTTTTCTCCTGTCTCTCACTGAAGAGGTTGCTGGAAATTTCCTCCCCTCTCATTGACCACACTGGCCCTATGGCAGAGGTGTTGACAGAGCTGCATTATTCAGCAGGGTGCGTGTTTGTTTGTGTTTACGCTTTCAAGAGCCCCATGCCGACAGAAACAGATCCCCTCCATTTCCTACATGTGAACAAATGAGGTGCCGAGATGTCTCGCCCTATTGTTCACGGCCATTGGTATTCCACGCCGCTGCGGAGCTTGCTATCTGAACTCGTGTGTGCGGCTGTGGGCGTCTTTGATGGATTCAGGCAGACTGGAGGCACTTTCGATATAGCTCTTGTTTAAGGAAGAGCAACAGAACAAGCAGCCTGGAAAATAGGCTAATTCACTCCATTTTTTGCATATTCCTTTATCTGACAGCTTTCATGCTGTTTTTGATGTCATTGTGCTATTGTCTCCCTCAACATCAAGTCTACATGAACAGTAGGAGACCATTTAAATAGTTTGATTGACTCCAGGCATAGATACGAATTGTTTTGTTCACTGAACGCTGAACAAACAAAGGCAAAATGTAACAGAATACAAACACTGATCACTGGAAACTGTATTGTTGAAATCAGATTGTCTTTAGATTCACATGCTCTTCTTCAGATGTCATGTGGGCTATTCATGATTCCCCATGCTGACTGGTCATATAGAGCGTAATGAAGTGTCCCAATGAAATGTGAGTTCATTAAACATTAGTTAGCCTACACTCTGAAAAGCATGAAGAATTGGAGGCTTTAAAAATGTCCAGTGTCAATGATGTGCTGGTAAAAGCATGCATTAAGGCAATCCGTTTTATCCCAGTGTAATAAATTCAATTATCTATGGACTGTGACTGCTATTACTTTAAATAATGTAAAACGTTTCATTTGTCAATGCCTGTGCCCCACTGCTCCTTAATAAGAAATCGTTTATGATGTATTAGGGCAGGGTCTCTCAATCCCAACTCATTTCCAGTTTTCATTTCATGTTTCAAGTCCTGCTGCTGCGACCAAGGCAGGGGGAAAAGCATCCCCAAAACAGGTCTGGAACTACTGTACAGCTGGCCTGGCCTCGCCCATACTTCCTGTGACGCTGCAGAAAATTTCGTGTTCAAGTCAGTATGGCCAAGCAGCCTATTTACTGCATTTCCTGTCCCAGAATTTCAAGCACCAATGAGAAGTGAGCTTCCACTCCAGGGTGAAGGAGACGGGCTTGCCAAGTTTACATTAGATTCCATCTCTCAGAAGGCGGTTATGTGAGATTGGCCAGACTAAGCTCGAGACTAAGCTATGAGCTTTTGTCGCGAAAGCCAGGCTACAGTTAGACGACAACATGGGCACAGCATACAGCTATTCTACAGCCTAACATGGTATGGACGTCATTACAGCTATTCTAAAGCCTTTTAGATAGAATGGACATCATACAGCTATTCTAGAGACTACACTATACAGCCATTGTAGAGCCCAGCATGGGCAGCTTGGTGGACAGTAGGGTAGGTCTGCAAGGAGGGGTAGGGGCTGTGTGTGTGACAGAGGATATTAAGACTGGATTTTCCATTTGCTATTGATGAAGCAAAGGTCACCACAGGGCTCTGCTCTCGGCCGCGTTTTCTCTTATATTCACTCGGCGTCCATGGAGGGGTGTTGGTCAAACAGCCAGGCTATAGATCTAGCAGGCAATTAGGCTGGCCCAGCTCCACTGGCGGAGCCCCAGTGTGAGGGAGAGGTGAGAGAGTGGAATCATTAAAAGAGGCAGCCAGGCTTCAACCTGCTAAAGGAGGCGCCGCCACCGCAGAGGAGCCGCCTGCTGCCTGCAATAAAGAGGGATGGAGGAGAGAACCTGTCAATAGGGACATCCGCTGAAATATTGCCTTCTCTCTCTCTCTCCCTCTCTCTCTCTCTCTCCCTCTCTCTCTCTCTCTCTCTCTCTCTCGCTCTTTCTCTGTGGTAAAAACAACATGGAGTTGTCTGATATAAAAATGATTAAGCAGGAACAGAGTGTGAGGTGATTATATGTGTGCCCTAAGTGGAGCCATTATTCATAGCCCCCTCTGCTAATAATATGTTGCTTGTGTCTTACCCCCAGTGGCATGATATTAGCAGAGATGGACACCTACTAATACTATGTTGTTTGTGCAGTGGCATGCATATTAGCAGAGAGGTGAGCCTGGATTTTAACTTCAGAGAGGGAGGAAGTGTGTTCACTGCTGTAGAAGAGTGCTCTCAGCTCTCAGATCTAGGGAGGATTTTATTGCAAGGTACTCTGGTTTGGGCCGTCTATTAGCAAAATAACGAAGCCACTCAATAAAACAGAAAACAAAATTTCCAGAATTTTGGTCTGAGAAATGCCTGGATTAAAGTCTACTCATACTGCACAGTATTAGTGTTATTGTATTGAATATTGATCTCTATTTTATGTCCAAAGAGACTGACCATCACCATTGCTTGATCCCTGCAATGAATTTGGAATATGGTACATATATAGGGAAAAAAATTGGACCAATTTATCAGGTCTGCACACAACTGCAATCAAACGGTATATTGCACCAAGCTACTGCAGGCGTTTGCAGCAACATGTTCTTCATAAACCACAGCTAGCAGGACCGCCAGCAGCACAGCCAAATGAGTTTCTCTCGCCACAGATATAGAGCTGTCTAAAGCAAAAAGGAAAATATTGGGATTAGATGTAATTGCTGTGAGTGTAGGTGTCGCAGGACTGCTCACAAGAAAGGAAGGCTGATAGCAAAAAGCCTCCAGCACCTGCTGTGTAGGAGTGACAAAACCCTCATAGGATTCAGTATTCTCACACAGGAGGAGAGAGCAGTGGATAGCCTGCCGAGCAGCCACACTGGATCCCCGTACAGTGCATCACCTGCTAGAAGACCAGAGCAGGACACACAGGCCAAAGCATCCCCTTTGTCTACTGTCATGTCTCCTCGGAATAAAGACTCTTGTCAGATTGGCCAAAGGTGTCATGCAGAGAGCCTTAAATAATAAGGGACTCTATTTTAAACCAACAGCAAATAGAGCTATCGGGCTGTAGGCACCAGGGGACCTTGAGTGTCCATGTCAGATCAGAGCTAATTCATTCTGAGGCCAACTGCCCTACGGAAGTCGCCCCTTTCCCCATTGATCAGCTTTAACGATCCAAATGGAAAAGGGACCTAAAATAGCGGAGCTGACCGATTTCCTGTGGACAGTTCAAGCTAATCAGAAAGCATGCAAGTCATGGTATATATTACTGGGATCTTTGACGCAGTAGATTTCAGTATTCTTGAGGGGCAGATTCCCAAAGAAGTGCTAGTTTTATGGGCCATGAATCACATCATATTCATCACATGGTACTGTAGGCCTACTTGTGTTTTAAGGAGTCAACCCATGAACAAGTCCAGTCACGTCTTTTTTAAGACAAATGGCCTGCTGAGCTGTTTGTAGCTGAATGTAACATGGAACTGATGTGCTGTGCTGATGGCATCACAGGGGACCCTTACCCGGGGATATATGGACCCTTGTCTTCTCTCCCATCAGGAGTCAAGCAGCACCAAGCGCCCTCTGGACACCATATACCTCACGCAGTGAAGACTCAAGCAGTGCTGAGGTAAGGGAACTGCAAACTGGATGAGAGAAGTGCATGTAAGAATTCAATTTGTCTATGAAACTCCACAGATTCGTCATAGGTGTAAATGGTAGCCATAAAGAGTTTTCAAAAACTACTGTGGCCATGTATGGAAATCTCAAAATATGCTCAATAATGCTCATAGGAATGTTAAATCTGAATTTGAATTAAATGAAAAAAAAAAGATCATTGAAGCTTTATTTTCACATGACCTGAAGGGAATATATTCCCTTTGGGAAGTCTTGAAAGGTCTATCACTGTGGCAAGCACATGGTTTCAAAGGCAGTAGCTGTGTTATCTGCAGCAGGCCTGGAGCAGCAGTAGTGCTGGACACTGAAGCCTTGTGGCTTTAGAGAAAGGGACACGGAGCTGTGTTATCATCTGTAGGCCCAGTAGGCTGGAGCTGCAGTATGTGCTGGACACTGAAGCCTGCTCAATACTCATCTCAGCCACATATTCATCAGCGACTCTTCCACATGGAGGAAAACGGCCGATGTCAGTAGCAACACCAAATCCCACACAGTCTTGACTTGACCTTGCAGATACTTGTGGATAGGTTTGCACTCTGCAGTATGTGATGAGATACAGTATATCAAATATGTCTCTTTCCACAGTATACAACTCTTTTCAAAGTTTAAAGGGATACACCGGCGCGCCCAAACCTAACATTCCTGTGGAAGCAGTGGTCGAGTACAAGGAGTTGACGAAAAATTAGCCGAAACGATGCTACCTGGACAGAGTTATAGCGATTTTAGCGAAGCAGCAAAATAGCGTTGCT
>JASCQY010141563.1:0-12178 GCA_030264315.1 Sardinella tawilis | reverse complement strand
GTACTGTTGATAAGTTAGACAAATGCAGTATATGTCATCAGTCTGATGCTGGAAGTGGGTAGCCAAAGCAATTGGGCCTGTTCTCTGTGTCCCTCCCTCCCTGCCGTAGTTTTTTTTGGCTGCACACAGCACACTGCACTGTTAGCTAGACTGGGGTTTGGTGAGGTGCCAGCAGGTCACAAACCTTTCTCGCTCTGGCACCGTGGCGCTCCGATTATGATTGAGGGGGGTAAAGCCATGGTGAAAACAGGATGTGACAGTGAGACCAGGCATTTCAACAATACAGTGGGAACTGCCCCCGCTAGCGCTACCCTTGGCTAACCGTGACAATGGAGGGCCCAGAGAGAGCTGTTGTGCCAAGAGCTTATTGTTGCAGCAGCGCAAGATTACTTTGAGGTCTGCGCAGCACACAACTCATGACCATGACCAATGCTTGTTTTGAAGCACCTTCATTATGTAGAACACAAACATAGCACATAACATAATAACTATGCAGCTATTTTTTTCTTAATTCATTACGAGTCAAATGTGGTGTTTTTTTTTTATTCCGGCATTTCATCATTTCCAACATTATTCATTCACCAGAGTACTGTTATCAGCTCACGAGACAGTTCAAATACCCAAACCAGTGGGCCTTTGAGAGGGAAGAGCAAAATGTATTGTTTGCCTTTATCCACGGCTGATAAATGTCTTTTAGAGAGAGGTCTGTCAGCGTGCCGCCGTGCTCGAGAGAGATTTACACCCACGTTTGACACAAAAGCGCATCAAAGATCCATCCGAGGCAAACAGATGCTTTTGCCATTGAGCATCACCTCCCACATACAGTACACTCTCCAGCAGCTACAGTTCAGCACCCCGGCTCTCGGGTATTTCTCTTAGCTCCTAAAACACATCACGTCTAATATCATGTAGAACAGAACACAAAAGGCCACAGGAGAGAGAACTATGGCTCAAAGTCAGACATCACATAAAAGGGTCCCAGAACCATACAGACGTGCCATAATCATAACAACTGTCTCTCTGACTGACTGTGGCCTCGGCTCAGTGTGTTTATGCCTCTGTTGAAAGAAGGAAAGCTGGGTGGGGGGGGGGGGACTCCAAAGTAGGTGGTAAAATGATAAACCTGGGTAAGTTAAATACAGAGGAAGCGATACACCTTCTAAACCACATAATAGAGTCGCCTGCTTGATTGGTTAAGAGAATGGGGTTTACTCCAGGCTACTTCTATCATCAGGTTTGCCACTACCTTCAGCTTTAACTTACCCAGGTTTGCTATTAGGCCACCAACTTGGAATATCCCCCCCCCCCCCCCCAGTCAGGTAATCTGGGGGGGGTACAGATGTGAAACAAGTGGAGAGAGAAGCGCCTAGACAGGGAAAGGGGAAGTGTGCTGGGCTGTGTCTGAACTCGCTGCTCTCTGTCCTTCTGCCCGTGTTGATGCCCATCAGAAAGTGCAGACTCAAAGGGAAAAAACACACACATCTCAGGACGGCACAATAATGCTGACCAGATCAGAAACTATGTGCCTTGATTCAGATTTGATTGTTGTTTGCCTCTGAGAAGTGTGCCAGTGGATTTTTTTTGAGCAGTCCAAGAAAAAACTCTGAGAACTTGATGTTTGTTTAAATGCAAGCTGTAGGATACACATACATAAACAGACACACTGTTTGTAAACAACATACAACGCACAGCACATTCAGTACAAGCCTGGAGATAAAACCTTTTCAACTTTTACATTTTTTACTGCAAACTGAAAGTGAGTGCTGATCATCATCAGCAGGGCAGTTTGCTGAAAAGGGTTCTTGGTGCTAGAGCCCCTGATGGAGCTGGCTAACGCGCCGATCCCCGAGCCCAACACATGTGAATGATGTGGTGAGTCACTGAGAGCAAGCAGCCTTCAGGCCCACCGGCGACTGTGCCAGCACCCAACAGTGCGCTGCTGTTATGTGAGACGAGATGCGAGAGACCGGGAGACAATTCACCGAAACCACTCTATGAGAAACAGTCCAGGCTGGCTTCGGTCTGGACAAAACATTATGTTTGTGCACACACAAACACACACACACACACACACACATGCACACACACACACACTGGTGCACCAAAATCAAAACAAGCACATGCAAAATGCACACAAACACACATACACACACGCACATATACACAACTGAGCACATGCATCATGTACATACAGACAGTACATGCATATGCATGCACATCAGCAGCCTTATGGAAAAACAACTCAACGGTTGGAGGGGAGGAGAGCATATGGTCCCACTCATGGCCCATGAAGCTGGCATGCAGTGAAGCAGCATGAGACCCTCGTCAGAGCCAGTAATGGGGGTCATATATCTTCCAGCACACACTCGGCACGGGGAGCCGAGCAGTGAGTAACTCCACCGCCACAGGGGTGGCTGGTGACTGGGAGAGCTCCTCATTAAGGCCAGCATACTGTAAGAGGAGCTCAGAGTCCTGAGTCAGCACAAAGCCAAACCAACCCATCTCAGGAGGATTCTACCGTGCCTAAACTCTGTCTACACACTGGGATCAATTAGCCACGCCACCACAAAAAAATAAAGAGTTAAACTGGGAATTATTAAACGCAAAACCTTCCATTTACAAGTCTTAGTGTAAATTGTCTTACACCGGGAGACGCCTGGGGTTGAGTGGTGTTTAGTCTGAGTGAGAGAAAAAAATAGCTGTAGTTATGTTTTTCTTTCTTTTTAAATAAAAAAAAAAAAAAAAAAAAAAAGCTCAGTGGGGAAACCCGTTAAAAATGCTTCTACTTACACAGCATCTGCTCAGGAGTTTTGAGATTCTCCATCACTATTGCATTAGCATTGAAATGCATGGAACGAGGATTAACCACTGAGATGTCAGGAATCTTAAATCAATAGGCTATGTCAGGCACACCAGGATTAAAGTCAAATTTCACCAAAAAGACACTTCAATTTATCACTCACAATCAATTTACACTTAAAACCACAATGTGATGTGCCAGGATAGGTGGAAACAAATATGTGATACAAGATTCATCATTTTTTGAGCAAAACAATGCCAACATTTTAGCTCAGCTCAATGCTGATATTTTTAGATGAAATCTGTGTTTTTGTTTCTCTTATTGGCTAAAACATTTTGTTTCAGAGTTTGTACTGTACTGTAGACAGAGAAGCATGATGTCAAATTCACTGAATTGTATTGAACAGAATTGTACAAAATGTTTTTTTTTGGTTAGAACTGCACATTGCATCTTACAGAAACCCATGCAGGGCCGAGGGGCGGCATCTAAGACTTCATGTGAGAGTGCAGGTCTGCACAATTCTGAAAATATTTTTGGCAGTGTCTCTGACACGTTTCACTGCATCTAGGTGCTATTTCAGTGGGAGGCAGAGATGAAATAAAGAGCCCCGGTGAAAACACTGAGTAGACACTACACTGTATGTCAGCTAATTGTGAAATTTCCACCAAACCACTGACCTGTTACAAACACACACACACACACACTGGTTGGTTATGTCTTGTGTGAAAGCCAAGGTGTCAGTAATGTGAAAAGTGAAAGTCGAAAACAAATGTGATAGATAGTATCTATTCAGAACTTCAGTGTTTGTAAGCGACCATGATGCTTAAATATTTCACAGTAACTGGAGTTCTAAGAGTGTTGATTCTGCTCATCATGCTGTAGCTATATCTGAAAAAGTCTAACTCAACCCATCATCAAGATTTATTCAATACAAAGAGTATTTGCCCTGTACTATTTCTACATCATTTCCCTCTCTTGTGGATTTAAGTCTTTGGTAGTTTGGGTTTCATGTTACTTTGCTTGACTGGTTTCGTGTTTTGTCAATAAAAACCTCTCCTCAGAGGGGTCTTGCCGTGTTTGGGAAGGAAGATTTACTAATCAAACTGCACCCACACATTATTATTATGATTTTACACAGATGCCTGAGAGCTAGCAGCGGAGTCAGGTACAAGCCAACAAAAGTGTGTGTGTGGTGTGTTCAGGGACTGCCATTGACCTCCTGTCAACTTGCACACACCCGGCCATTGGGCAGAATTGGCAGGTCCAAATAATACACCAGGCAGGCGTGTTAACGAGATGTTACACACCAACCAAAACTCTGACAACACTCCAGAGAAACAGCCATAAAACCTGCGTCTCTTGGCAAAGGCTCCTTAGACATTCTTGCCATCTCTACTCCAAGACAAACCGCGCTCATGCAACACTGGGCTTCAATGACACACACACATTATTTTTCTTCTGTTTCAAAAAAAAGAAAAACATCGTCTGACTCCTAAAATATGGCAAAAGGAAGGACCCAGACCCCCATCACTTCAACCCCACAACGAGCCTCAATCATGTCTGTAGTCAGACTCTGTGCTTTGGTGTGCGTTAGAGGCGTAATGACTATTCCAGGTCCTCTCTGCCGAGAGCCCTCATATATTCGTGGGGGGAAAACGTTTTACTAGCCCTCAGCCGAAAACACCACGCTGCCAACTCAAATATAGTGCACTCCCACGTCCGCTGTGGAGTCCATTCAGCTGCAGCAGCCTACGACAACACATTCAAAAGGGACACGGTGTGTAGCTACACCAAACATTCAATGGACAACTTCTTTGAACTCACTGTCACTTGCTTCATTCCTTTCTTAATGGCCTCAATACTTCCTGTTGTGACTTCAGATGATTAACTGTTTTACTATTAGCTTTATCTAGCCTATGCATTTGAGCACATTTTTTCACATGTATACACACCCGTGGCCTACTGATTAGAGCTTCAGGTTTGAAACTGAAGGGTTGCTGGTTTGATTCAGCCACCATTAGGCCACAGTTGAAGTGCCCTTGTGCAAAGCCCCTAACCCCTCACTACTCACCGGACGCCACTGTAGCAGACAGCCCACTGCTCCGGGGTGCTTCTCTACACTATATGTGTGTATTTCACTAATTCACCATTGATTCATTTCCCTCACGGCATCAAAAGAGAGTGTATACTTACATAAATAAGAACTGTATGCTGATATTGTTGTTATGACTTTCATTATCTGCAGCAGTTCAAGTCCTTACACATTCAGTTATGAAGTTGAATAGATAAACTAATAACACATGTACCCTTGGACATAATGACAGATGACTCCTGAGATATTCCTGAATACACATACCACTCTTTCAGTATGTCTATGGAGACACAGGGGAATGCAGACCTGCAGTGTCTTATGCACAGATGCATCATGTGCCTCAGTAGTTAAGTGTTTGGATTACCATCTTAACACTAACTAGTCTGATTACTGTAGTCTGTGTATGCTAGTCCACATAGTCAGGGACCAGTTGGCAGTCTACTGTCCAGTCACTACTTGTTTCTCTAGTTAGAGAGAATGATAAGTCCGCCGCATGGCCGTCTCTGCCTTTGTGTTTACCCCTGCAAACCATAATTTCTTTCCCACCATGTTCTCTGTGAATCTTGTCTACGGTACAAAACTGGCATGCAGGCACATGTAGAGTTTGCGGTTAAATTCAGTTATATGTCAATTTTCCCATGCCACAGACCAGTTCTGCAGGTAGTGAAATTTGGAAAAGATTCAAATCTTTTTCAATGAAGATGTCAGTTGAACAGTTGATGAACAGTTGTCACTGTTATTGTTGCATCCTTTTCAAAACATTTAGGCTAGACACTTTCATAAACTGGCTTTTCGTCATGTGAAGTCTGAAGAATCCATGAAGCAAGTCAATCAGCTTGTCTTAGTCATTTCACTGCAGTGCAAAACATACCAGCAAAGTACATCTACATCTCGATCTGCATCTGCATGAATTTGTCAAAAAAAAAAAACTCAAAAAGAAAGGCTCTTAGCCGAGTGTTACAAGCAAGTGGCTGAGGGGCTCTCTGTTTTCTCCTTGGTTTACTCTGTACTAGGGGTTACCGGTACTTTACAGGAAGAAAAAAAAAGAATCTGTGTCTCCTCGTTAAACATACAGTATATGAAACATATACATGAACATTTTAAAAGTAGCCATGTCAAGGGGTAAACCTGGGTCCCTTCCCTGACATGGAACTACAGTACCTTGAGCATGCCTGATTATACACGTATACAAGTCTCATCTGGACAGTCACTAGAAAGCAGATGAACTTTCCTGTGGTGGCCTGTGGCTACAAGGCTACAAGGTGTCATAACCTAATGACACAAGATTATCACTGTCACTTTGTTGAGTATGAACTTGCTACTATAGTAACGGCCCCTCCTATCAATGACCGGGAAATGTGACTTGGACACTATGTAATGGAAGGCACGGTGAAGTGTCATGAGGGTGGTCCCCGCATAGACACAAACTGGTGATACAGCGTTGCCACTGAGATTTGTCCCAAGCATTCACAATTAAACAGACAAAACTCATGACCTTATCTTCGTTTCTTCAATCGGCGGTAGGGCACTGTAACAGACGCATTTACAAATAGCCTACATAGGCCTATACAAATGTCCAAATATCATTAAATCGTGTTCGTCATACAAATATGATGACGGCTCCAAGGCCCTTACTGTACAAGGTAGCCTACATGAATAATCTGATCTTCAACATTTATACCATAGATATAGCCTAATAATATGCCTCTGAATAATCATAAAACATGATGCGGTATTATAGTTCATTTACTTGCCTTCCAACTGTCTGGTTGGCGAGCTGTTTCATTCGATTAAATTGCTTCTTCATTTTCACGCCTTATTATGCTGCTGAAGTTTGAGAAGTTGTCAGGCCTCTCCGTTATATGCTTCCAACTCGGTTCTGAAAAGGCTTGGTTGCTGCCATAGTATTTCAATGCTGCGCGCTGCTGAGCAAAGGGCTGAACAGTCCTCGGAATTAAAACTGGAGTCACCACACGCAAAGTTTCATTTACAGGTAACTGAAGAAATAACTCGGCATCTACAAGCACTTTTTCTGTCCTGCTCGCCACATTTCTTCGTGGCTCAACGAGTCAACGAACGCTCGTAGAGCCATTGGGCAGGGAAGAAGGAAGTCGTGTTCACTTCCCTACATTTAGCAATTGCAAACTAGCCAGTGACATATGATACCTTAGTACAATACTGTACCATTGATGCACACACACTCAGATGGCTGGAAAATGTGCCGAACTGCCAAAAACGTCTCAGTTGTAACCAATGGCCATATAGCCAAGGCTATAAAACAAACTTTAAATATATTTTGCTCACAATTTCAGAAGCCTGTTTTAAATTTAATAGGTTGGACGCAACCCAACAAGTTTCCTCATGGTAATGAGCAATGTTATCTTGTAAAACTTACAAAATAACTTGCAAAACAACAGCCTGCATACCATAGCCGACATGGCTGAATTAGAATTAGGCTACTTTATAAACAAACAATTATGGCTAAGGTAAACTCTTTCATATTGACGCGTCAGTGCCTAAAATAGTATCTTACTGCAGCCTGGTGGTGACTATTATTATTTTGTAAAATTGAGGTGGTCCCTAACAGATGCCCTGGCCTAGAGAGACAGATACATTTTTGACATTCTAGTGCATATGATTTTTTTCACGTGCACAATAGATAACCAGAAACCCAAAGGTCTACTGAGGTCCAATAGGCAAGGGCAACAACTTATGGCTTTCTAACTCTTGTGGCATTCAGTGTACTGTTTGAAATTGAAAGTGATGATGGGGTGATATTTCATGTGCTAGTGGCTGTGAACAGTCTACCTTTTTGTCACGGGTAGCCTACCTGTTTCAGATTAAGCAACCATTTGCATTCTAGGCGATGTGGCCAGCAGACACCATCCAGTGGCCTAGAGCATTGGTTCTTGTTATTTTCCTTCAGAGTGTTTGTAGCTGTCTCCACAGCGCACATTTATTTTCACTTGTCTTTTCTTTTTTCACACTCAACACACCACAGACTTTCTGTGTCAGGCATCACATCCCTGCCAGAATGAGAGTGGCCTGTGGCGATTAGCGAGTGGAATGCACAGGTCACCCTGTCGTAATTGAAGCCACTGTGTCAGCTGCAGTCTTTGTGAGGCAGACAAGAGACACACACTAAGCCATTGTTGTAATAGCTCGGGGCAGCCACACATTATTTATTCTTCAGAAGAAGACCTGGCAAGGTTACCCAGCTCTGTGCCCAACAATCTTTATCTTTTGTATTTTTTCCTACACCATGCTGTTTCTGTACTACTTTTACATCGCCTTCAGTAGGTAGCCTACTTTTAGATCTTGTGTTGTTATTCGTATGTGTTACATATGGTGAAACAACTTGTCTGAGGTCATCCTGTGTAATGTTGTTCCCGCACTTCTCAGCTTCAACTGTGACATGTGCATCTTTGGAAGAGGAAGAAGTATTGTTCAGTTCAGCTAACACCCCTTTACCCCCTTGCACATTTCTATAGTCATGCTCATATTTCCTGGGCCTCCACCTATAGGAAGGCATTGTTGTGGCTATTGACCCTGCTGCTCTCGAGCCTGAGTATATTTTCATCGTGACCTGAGGTGATCAGTCACTAATCCTACATACTGACACTCAGTACAGCATGGACAGGCCACATGTCACATGAGAGCTCTATTGAGCCAATGAGCTCAGTGTGTAGTGTGTGTTATACTCCGATGTGCTGAGTTGCAATTGGTTGTGGGATGGCATAGTGTCTCCCTCTACTGGTGAGGATAGTGCAGGTGCATTTGGGGCAACAAATAAACCATGGCTGGATCAAGGACACTAGAACCCCCATACCCCCCCCACCACCACCACCACCACCACCACCCGTCCCTGGACAAAGAAAGAAAGAAAAAAACAGGAAAATGACCCTCCGTCTCATCCCTGAGGAATGACAGTTCTCTACAGGAACGGAAATCCATCTTTAAACAGAACTGACAATAGTTAATCAAACAGTTGTAGACCTACTGCAGCAAAATGAGAATTTGTGTTTCTTACTGTATTGAATGACAAGTCCAGTGTGAACCAGTCCCAGTTGTTTGAGGTCACTGAGCGCTGTCTCCAGGAAAAAGAAAAAGACATTTTTGATACCACACAGAGTAATAGCAAATCAGCTACTGTAACATTAATCATTCAGACTCATTCAGTGAGTTTAAGCAGCCAGTCTCATAGTCAGTCTGTGTTATACTGTCTTGTTCTTCTTCCCACTGACAGCATGCACTCACTATTACTCCTGCACAGTGCAGCTTTAAACTCTTTACACTCAAAACTCCTCTGAAGTGCAGGAAATGGAATGATGGTTGTAGCTGTTTGCTCAATTTGAAGGAAAACACACAAGCAGAGTTTAACTTGTGATAGTAATGTAGATATCCTCATGGGGTGGGAGTCATATAAAGGTCGCATGCTGGAAAACTGGCGATTTGATTTTGGGTTATGGGCTGCAAGTGGGCTTTGCTATAGATGGACTTGTAGGACCAATTTTGAATTTAAATGAATTTTAGTGGCTTGTCAGAGTTTGCCCATTAATATTCATTGTTTGTTTGTTTGTTTGTTTGTCTGTTTTCTTTTAAAGGGATACACCACCTAATTTCGGGAAATTGCTTATCTGTAGTCAACCCCTAGTTGAACATAGAAATACATAGTATTTTTTTCTATGTGTCTGTAATGCCTAGTTCGACTGTGTAAGCCTATTTGACATACCAATGGAAGTCTATGGTACCAAACAAAACATTATCAAATGTATTTACAAATCACTTTAAAAATTTCCTTAAATTCACCAAAGTGCAAAACTGATATTTAATTCCGTCAAGTGGACACTTTCAGCTTGATGCTAGTGGTACCATGTACTTCCAGTGATTGTGCTAAGCTATGCTAATAATGTGAATCTAAGTACTGAACACACTGAGAAGAAAATGACAAGCGTTTTCTTGAATAATACTTGGGCACAATGCAAATACATAAATATCAAAAATTGGTGGTGTGTTCCTTTAAAGTCACTGTTAGATTCGGGTGTTGTGTCACATCGCTATCACCTGGGCCCCAAAAATACCTGGCATTTTACTGTGGTACAGGAGTTTCAAAAGATGAACATGTTGACCAGATAAGGACAAAACATGCTGCCAAGGGCCAATGGAGATGTGCCATAGGGAATGAGGAGTAAGAGTAAGCAAGTAAGTCACATCTCTATTCAGACCTTTCTTTAGAAAAAAAGTTTTATTTGGTTTTGTTTCCAGTGTCACGTGTTGAAGAGGCTGACGTTTCACCTTTGACACAAACAGCAGCAGCAGCAACAACAACAACAACAACAACACACACACACACAAACACACACGCACACACACACAAACAAACAATCAAACAGCCCACTCCATCAAGCTGCCCACGTTCCTCAATTCAGCCAGTGGCAAGTCAGCGAGTTCACCTTGAAGAAGTTTCAGCAAATATTACTAGCCTTTATGATCTTTGTGTTCTTGGGTTCTATCTTGGGTTATCTGACCAGGAGAAAGGTGGGTAATGTTAAAAACAGTGGACAGTGGCCTCCTCAAACCAGACTGCCCCTAAAGGTTAATCTAGTCAGTGAAAGACTTGACTTTAGCAGAGATAATAAGACCCTAAAAAGCTTTGATGGGTTTGCAAACACAGGCTAGAACAGGGCCACGATGGACCAGTTATCACTGAGGCGAAACAAACATTTCACATTAGCTCATTCTTTTCATGGAGGCTTGAAGTCTTTCAATTTATGCTGTTTAATTTTTTTCATTCATGACACAGCAAAACACTTGTCATTCCATTGCTTAGTTGTTTGTTGTTGACCCAAAGAGTTAAGGTTATCAGGTACAGTATAATTGAGTGAATTCTTTCCACTTGATGCTGCGCTTTAGTTAACTAGGCTATTGACATTGCCTCAAACAAGACCACGAATGTTGGGTGATAAGGACACATTATCAGAATGGAACTTAATTTAGAAATCTCTAGACAACATGTAATGGCTCGATTTACTGTAAGACTGAAAAGAGAGCGAGAGAGAGAGTGAGAGAGAGAGAGATTAGCTGCTTTTCAACAACAATTCCCAATCTATTCCCCTTTTCCTTTCCCTGTTGCTTTGCAAATTTGCTAACAGATTAAGGGTTTGGCAGTTTGTCTTTCTGTGCGTCTGTAAGGAGGACTGGACACAAGCTTTCATAAAATATGGAAAAACAATATTTGACACAAGATTTGACACAAGAAATGGCCACTGTAGTTCTGGTATGACAATGAAAAAATCTATGATGTAACTAACACTCCAATAAAGGCTAAATAACGAATATTTAAGAGCATATTAATGGTCCAGCAGCCAGACTTTTAGACGTGTGTGTGCTTTAGACTTTTAGATGTGTGTGCTTAACGATTCTCTCTATAACACTACAAACACATCTGACGTGAGCAGCCAATCACCTACAGGTCAGCTGACGTAGGAAAAGGGGAGTAGAGTTGTATGCTTACTAGAAGGGGTGGGAGGAGACAAATATTCTTATCATTTGCTATCATATATTTCTATCATTATTCTGTCTTATCATATTCATACGCTCACATTCCAGGAAATCAAGTGTTGGAAACTCAGATGAATATTTTCCTTATAACATTGACATTGGACGAGGTACAAGAGGTTTGATTGTTTCTTATACACATGGCCTGCATCTGTCATTGCTTTTCCTTGACATTATTTAAGTTGTCATCTGGAGTGTTGTATTTTAGCGGTGGAGATAGGCATATATAGAAGGGTGAGTTGTATAATCCATAGGTCAACATTTTGAATGTTTTATTATACAATGATTTACAGTCTCCTTGGCTGTCCCACAGATAACCTTTCTGACAAGGTACTGAATATCCTTTTATTCACTGCAAAATAAACAAGAGTTACACTGGCAAGAAGATTGGCATTCGGAACGGCTTATATTATGTAGCTTTTTAAGTAATATTGAAGGCATTCTTATTAAAGGTAGGGTATGGAATTTTTTTTTTGGCTATTTTTATGAAATTACTTGAGATCCTCTTCATCACCTGCTCACATTGACTGAGTTGGAAGCACTGATATGAAAATTAAACGTGTCAATCATCTGTGGAACAGACAGGGCATGAAAAACTATAACCAATCATTTGACAGACCAGCATTCCCCATTGGACAGTTGTATGTCAATCAGGCACGGACTGATAATCTGGCATACCGTGCATTTGCCCGGTGGGCCGACGTGCTATTTGGGCCGATAAGTCTCGT
>JASCQY010141508.1:0-12182 GCA_030264315.1 Sardinella tawilis | reverse complement strand
AAAACAAATACTTTCACTCCCTTGTTAGGATCGGGCAATTGTACTTCCTGGCTTTGTGCGAACTAGTTTATTAGATGCACGTCTCAAAGTCACACCGTGAGTGATTTTGTTTGGAGACGTGAACGCGCATTCATGTAGGATTACTTACACCTGGCTCGACCTAGTCGCCTTAACTCATCCTCGATTGCCGTTCATGAAACGAATTGATCGTGTTTACAAAGACAAGGCTTGGTCAAGCCCCGTTTTCGTCACTTATCTTGGATGTGTTTAGTCAGGTTTTGTGAAATAGGCCCCTGGTGTTGAGTTTTGCCTAGCCCTCTGCTTTTCTATTGTGGTTTGGTCTTTGTCTACGGTAAACATGATCTCTGGGAGGTTCCATCTCCAGATTTCTGAGGCATACAAGTGCGTTCTGAAGCCTTATAGGCTGTTGGCTTTCCGTAGGCCTGTAATTCCTGTTGTGGTTATTAGCACTGACTCTTTTCCTGGACTGATGCCCCGTGGGCCTAAGATCAGAATGTACAAGTGTGGTAATGTGTGGTCGTAATGATCCTTCCACCATTATTTTGCTTTTTGGGTCGGGCACCTTGTGTGTGCCAGCGAAAAGTACTCACATTCTGTTCTTTGTGGTCGATGCATTTCGTCGGTCCAACTGCAGCAGCCATATCAGCCTGCTGTGGTGGATTCTCCACATTCCCAGTAACGGCTTCTGCTGTTGTAATTCCTTCATGAGACACTTTGCATACTGTAGATCAGCAATCTTTGATGGAAGGGAATCAATCCTTGATTCCAGGATGGAAATCTTCTGTTCCAGCTCAGTGCATTTTGTGCAGGACTTCGGTATTCGCATTTTGTTTAAATCCAGAGTCAAGGTGAAATTGAGGATCAGTTATTGCCAGTTGTATCGCCTGGCCTCCTTAATTTTTAAAAACTAACCACTGAAGGCTGTCATTTTGTGTAGCTTACTGCATGAATAAACTAAACTTGTGAAAGTTAAATAAAATGAGAATAGAAAAATAGTGGAAAATAGCGAAAGGAAGGTCAAGCAGGAGCAAAGCAAAAAGCGTCCTACTCGCTTGAGTAGGAGGAGCAGGATTGATGGATCTGCTCCCATCTACCTGAATGCCCTATTAAAGCCCAATGCCCCCCCTCATATTTCATATTTACTGTATAACTCGTATTGAGGTTTTTCAGATGACGTATTGAGCCATTGTGACATATGCCATTTATCTCCTGGTATGCAAAACGTCAAGGTAGTCAATTACAAGCCTATGCAATTTCTGTGTTTTTTGTCTATGGATTTCAACGCTTTTCACCATGAGGTTTTCATAGGGTATTACAAAGACCGCGTCTACAGTTAAAAATGAGTATAACAACTACATTAAAGTTCATCACTGAAATGTACTACAATGGGCTAAATGAGTATGGGTCTTGAAATTACACATAGTTTGTAAGAAAGTTAGCAAACAACATTGTTGGTTGAATGTTACTTAGCAGGGAAATTAGCTCTTAATGACTTAAAGCAGTTCTCCGGAGTGAATCAAACCAAAGCCCTGTTGCCTGAGGCTGCCGAGTGCTGTCGGTAGGTATAAGAATTACATTAATAGGTAGAACGTAGACCGAATTCGAGAACCAGCCGCTACCGCTAACTGATTAAGGCATGTCTTTTTCGCTGTGCTTTCGTTTTCACATGCCCTAATCGGTTAGCGGTAGCAGCTAGTTCTCAAATGCGGTCTACGTTCTACCTACCGATGTAGTTCTGATACCTATCGACAGCACTCGGCGGCCTCAGACAGAGCTTCGGTTTGATTCACTCCGGAGAATTCCTTTAATATCCCGTCTTTTTGGGCAAATAAAACAGCCTACTGACACACAAGTAGCTGTCATACGTAATCAGTGTTTAATTGAGCAGTCGTTCACAAATGAATTGTTGTCACCCCCTTACATGAATTTCTATAAACAGTTCATCTTGATGGCAGCCCACAAGCAGTTTTGCCTACCAATGTTAAACTCCCATAGACGGTTGGCATTATGACATTGCAGGTGAAAAACCTCAATTCATGCATGCTTTTTATATTTGTGTGTGTGGTTGATTGCCTCAGGCATTTGCCTTGTAATGTATGTGTGTGTGTGTGTGTGTGTGTGTGTGAGTGTGTGTGTGTATGCGCGCACGCGTGAATGAGGGAGCATGTCTGTGTGATTGCGACATCCAGTAGTATGTATGTGTGTGTGTGTGTCCAGAGAGATCCTACCACATTGCCAGTCTTCAGCTCCAGCTTCACACTCCAGAGACAAACAGCAGCAACCCAACAACCCAGACTATGGAGAACAAGACAGCAAGTAAGACTCATTATCATGTATTTATTTGGGAATATTACACTGGCAGACAGTGAAAGGACAAAATAAGATTCATTATCATGTATTTATTTGGGAATATTACACTGACAGACAGTGAAAGGATAGAGTAAGACTCTTGTGGACTCATGTGGATTCTTCTTTTGAAGCAAAACTGCCATGAGTTCAGGCTGATGCTTAATATTTCATTATTTCTTTGGTAACAGTTCATTTGAAGGTGTGATTTTGTGCATTGTGTCTAGTTACAGTTTGATGGTTGCTCAGTTATGTGTATGTGGCTTTCCTGTGTCAGGAGGGTTTACAGTATTTTGTGTGTGATACTTCAGTGCATTTGAATAATTTATTAGGATATGTGTTGCCAGTACTGTTTATGCCCTGTTCTCACCTGTGTGAGTGGTATTGTCCACTGCGGGTGGGGTTATGGATCTCTGTAAAAGAGGTGCTTTTGCTATTCTTAGAAAGGCCAAGCAACAGAACAGAGCAGATGTTCCCAGTCTCAATGTGGGAGACATTGCAATATTGCAATATTGGCAGTTGCTATTGTTTGCTACAGTATTTAGCATTTTTGTTATTTTCTTTCCTTTTTGAAGCTCTTTTGTATTTCTTTGACCCTCGTTATTTATTTTGTCGTTATGTGGTGCATTGTAAATATTGCACTTTGGTGATCATTGGCTGGAAGAAAATAAAAACTACAGGCGTGTTTCCACTATCGGAACTTCTGGAACTTCTGCCGTTTTTCAGGTACTTCACGATATGCGAGTGTCTCCACTGACCAGGCCGTTCTGACAGGGCCATTTTCAGAGCCATTTACAGGAACCAATGGAGTACCTGCTTGAGGGTAGGTACTCAAGAACGGCCCGGTAGAGTTGATGGGCGGTACTTGTGACTAGCTCACGCAGATTGGTTGTCGCAAATGACATCAGCAGATTGCAACAACAACCTCCAAATTTAAAGTGTAGTCGCTGGAGGAATTTCACAACACAGCAAAGAAGATAACAGCGAAGATAACTGCGAAGAAAAGTAGACAGAAGGATGGAGAAGAAAGGACAGGACAAGTGGACCGACCAGGAGGTGCAGGCGTTGTTGGCATACTATGCCAACGAAGAAGTGCAAAGGGGCTTCGAGTCCTCACGCCGCAACGAAAAGATTTTTTTGGAGATGTCGGCGCACTTGGGTAGCCTGGGCTTCCAGCACACTGCGAAACAGTGCCGAGAGAAAATCAAGAAGCTCAAGCAGGACTACAAGCGTCTGAAGGACCACAATAACAAGAGTGGTTCAGTCAGGAAGACCAACAAGTGGTACGGACAGCTGGACAGCATCCTGGGTCATCGCCCAGCTTTTACAGCCGACCCAGGGACAAAGAACTCGGCTTTGTCTACATTGCAGGCGATCGTAGCCGAGGAAGACGTCAAGACTTCTCCAGAGGCCCCTTGTGCAGAAGGTAAAAACTTATCATTTCTATTAAATGTGTGTTTGTTATGTTAGATGTTTGTTTGTGAGTTGTTGCAACCCACCCATCAACACGTTACCTGCCCATGGGTTATAGGCTGGACCTCTATACAAGATATGTTTTGCAATACTGCTTTTCGTGAGGCAATGTTACATTGCTTGCATTTCTGTTTTCCCATTATTAGCGGATTTTGTTTGGTCGCGAGGGCAGGGAAGGCCGGTATCGATGGCAACTAGCTGAATAGATGTTCACATGCTAATGAATGCTACTAACGTCAGTGTTAATTGTTCGCCAAATGTTTGCCTTTGTGCCTTTTCTGTAGTGTTAATTGCCGACTTATTGTTCACATGCAAATGCAAATGTAGGTCGAAACCCATGGAATGTTTGCTAAATGTTTTCTTTTGTGTTTTTCAGACCAACACTCGGTGATCCAACGAGTTTCATTCCAGGATGGTCCTCCACTGACCTGTAGCACCCCTTGTCATCCTCGTATTTCTTTATCTAACAGTGAGTGTCTTTTTTTATTCATGTATATCTCACAAATAACACAGCTTTAATACTAAGAATGACCAAACGTTGCTATTTGGATTTTACAGTTTTGACTATTGTGATTCGTTTGAAGAGATCTACCTTTGCCAGTCATCTTCTGCCTTTGCATTTATCTGACAAATGTATTTCATATCTCAACAGATAAGAGAAAGAGGGATGACATGGAGGTCTTGAGGGAGATGGAGGAGGAGGGCAGGAAGCGGGCCGCGGAAGATCGTGAAAGGCTCTTTACGATGCTCCGTGAGCATGAAGAGCAGGTGGCTGCTGCACGGTACAGACAGGAGCAGTTGTACAGAGAGGAGGCTGAGGCAGCAAGGCAGCAGATGCAAGCCTTCCAGACCAGTGTACTGGGCATGGTCTGGGCAATGCTGTCCAAGTCCCAGCAGGACCCACGGCCTGCCCCTGACATGCCACGAGTTTCATTCCAGGATGGTCCTCCACTGACCTGTAGCACCCCTCGTCATCCTCGTGTTTCTCTATTTAACAGTGAGTGTCTTTGTGAGATACACATTAATAGAAACAAATAACACAGGTTTAATACTAAGAATGACCGAACCTTGCTATTTGGATTTTACAGTTCTGACTATTGTGATTTGTTTAAAGAGCACTGTCACTGCCAGTGATCTACCTTTTCCAGTCATCTTCTACCTTTGCATTTATCTGACAAATGTATTTCATATCTCAACAGATAAGGGAAAGAGGGATGACATGGAGGTCTTGAGGGAGATGGAGGAGGAGGGCAGGAAGCGGGCCGCGGAAGATCGTGAAAGGCTCTTTACGATGCTCCGTGAGCATGAAGAGCAGGTGGCTGCTGCACGGTACAGACAGGAGCAGTTGTACAGAGAGGAGGCTGAGGCAGCAAGGCAGCAGATGCAAGCCTTCCAAATCAGTATACTGGGCATGGTCTGGGCAATGCTGTCCAAGTCCCAGCAGGACGCACGGCCTGTCCCTGACATGCCACTGGACTGAGACCCTGCATTCCCTCATCTGCTGCTGCTGCCACTGGCCCGGACTGGTTTACCTCAATCTGCCTCAATCTGCTCTGCCATTGCACTGAAGGACACTGGACACTTAAATATACCCCCTGCACTGTTTAACTTCACTTAAATCCAAACCTTGCACAAGTGTATATAGTTATATATATATAGTTCTGTTTTGCACTTTTTTTTTTTACATTTTTTAAATTCTGTATATACTTCTGTACATCTTATTTCATTTAACTTCTGTATACATGTTATACTATTTTGTGTTAATAAAAAAAGAAACAAGTTCTTCTTCCACTGATTTTATTATACCACACAGCAAAGTTTCACATAGTTAATTTTAACAGTTTACACATTCAGGGGATACATTAGAGCTGTGCATACTGCCACACCTGTATCTTCAGCTGCAGGGAACTCATTTTAGTTCTAGGTTCTAGTTCTTGTGTCAGGTATACAACCTTCTAGGCATAAGGGGTATAAGAACTACACCTTACCACCCACAGACGGACGGCATGGTAGAGCGTTTTAATCAGACGCTGAAGGCCATGCTCCGCAGGTTTGTGAATGACGGGCTCTGATTGGGACCAGTGGCTGCCCTACCTCTTGTTTGCTTACCGGGAGGTACCCCAAGCATCAACAGGCTACTCCCATTTTGAACGGCTGTGTGGGAGGCCTGTGAGGGGGCCTCTCGATGTGCACAGCTAGGGAGGCCTGGGAAGGAAGCCAAGCGGGCCAGCAGATGGACATTGTGAGCTCTGTGTTGTGTATGAAGGACAAGCTGGAGCAGCTCACCATAATGGCTCATGACAACACGGCTCAGGCACAGGCGCAGCAGAAGTCATGGTATGACCGCAGTACCTCCCAATGCCTCGGGGGGAGTCTTCACAACCCGAGCTGTACCATCTCACTCGCACCAGTAGAGGGAGCTGCAGAGGTGCATCCCCAAGGGCTTGTTCCATGAGAAGCCAGGCAGGACCAGTCTGACCAAATACAACATCCGACTTACCTCACCTGGGCCCATTCGACAGTCCTGCTACAGAGTTCCAGCCAAGCTCATCCCCGCACCCAAGCAGGAAGTGCAGGCCATGCTGGAGGCTGGAGTCATCGTGCCTTCCTACAATGAGTGGTGTAGACCCGTCATCCTGGTGCCGAAGAAGGGCGGCGGACTCTGCTGCTGTGTGGACTTCCGCAAGCTGGAAGCCATTTCTGCCTTTGATCTATACCCCATTCCGTGGGTCGATGACCTGATGGAGAGGCTGGGGAAGTCCAAGTTCCTGAGCACTCTGGATATGTACATGCAAGGGGTATTGGCAGGTGCCCCTCACACCAGAGGCTCAGGAGATGACTGTCTTCAGAGTTCCTTCAGGGCTGTATCACTTTACGGTCATTCTATTCGGATTACATGGGGCAGCTGCAACTTTTCAGTGCCTGATGGACCAGGTCCTGAGGACTTCGCGTCTAATTATATCGACGATGTGATTGCATACATTTTTTCGTGGGAAGAGCATGTGGCAGACCTGAAGGACATCTTTCGTTGCATCCACCAGCTGGTTTGGTGGTGAATGCCTCCAAGTGTCATCTGGGCAAGGCTGAGGTGTGTTACTATGGCTATGTCATTGGAGGTAGTGCCATCAAGCCCCTGGTCAGCAAGGTGCAGGTCATCCGGGACTGTCCTCCCCAACCATTAAAAAGGGTGTGTCATCCCAGATTTTTCCAGCCGGCTAGCTGTGCTAACAGACCTGACGTGCAATCGGGTCTGTGAATGTGCTTTTCAGTGAAGACAGTACAGATCACTGTAAATATTGCACTTGGGTGCTCATTGGCTGGAAGAAAATAAAAATTACTTCCTCTTTGCCCAAATCCGTTGAGTCATCATCTGCTTAAAAAGACCACCAGTCACGGGTACCTTTTGACAGAAGAGGTCTCCATAATGGTGACACAATCCGGTTATAAACTTGACATGACACATATCGTGAACATTAATGACACCTTATTCATGTTTACAGTATAACTGTTGTCATTTGTTTTTTGTCTGCATCCCAAAGTCTGCATTTCAAAGACCAAATGACACTTAATGGCAACAGTTATACACATGAATGAAGTATCATTAAAGTGATACATGTCATGTCAAGTTTAAACCAGGCTCGTGTATTCAGTCTCAAATGTTACCATATACTTGTTTAGGCTTAATTATTTCTAGCATAATGTTGGTCAGGGCCTGTTTTCATGGCTGCTAAGAGGCAAGTTTAGGAGAAAAATACAAGACTTATTTGTGTGTGTATGTGTGTGTGTGTGTGTATGTGTTTCAATTTAAGTAACAGTATGTATTTACTCTATGTCGATCCATAATTATATATGTATATATATGTGTGTGTGTGTGTGTGTATTGTGTATCCAGGTCACTGTGATCTCACGCTGGACCCAGCAACAAAGAGTCCAAGTGTTGATCTGGGTAACGGAAACAAGACGGCGACAAATAATGGAAAGAGCCATGGGAACCTGTGCACAGCAGATGGTAGACCAAAACCAGTATTTAGTAATGACCGTCCTCAGGTCCTGAGCAAAGAGGCCTTGACTGGTAACTGTTACTGGGAGTGTGAGTGGAGAGGGAGTGGTTTTGCTGTGGGAGTGGCCTACGAAAGCGTCAGTCCGCATTTAGAGTTCCGTGACTCTACCAAGGCCTGGTGTCTGAGGTATGATGATGGGCGATACGCAGTCTGGCACAACAGTGTACCTCACTTCTTCTATCCCCCAGCCTCAGGCGTCGGTAAAATAAGAGTGTCTGTGGCCAATGGGACTGTGTCCTTCTACAGCATCTCGCCTTACACGGAAAATGCAGAGGAAATGTACACATGCAACATCAAAGTCCTTGATGAGCCCCTCTATGCAGCGATTGGGGTTTGGTCTGGCTCCTCAGTGACCCTGCTCTAGATCACATGACCTCACATGGCCTACAGCAGCACTGTGTAGACACATGCAGCATCAGTCTCACACACACAAACACACACACACACACACGCACACACACACCTGTCTATGAGAGATGTATGGATGAGTGAACCTTGAGTCGCATGTTGTATGTTTACCTACCCAAAGGGCTTGTAACACACTGCTGCAATAACACATAGAAAAGCCTTTGAATATGTAATCAACATTGTTGTCACTTTGACATAATCCCATCAGTAGAATTTACAATGATGATCTTGTGCTTTGTCGTACAATCACGCTACACCTTTACCTTTGAAAATGTAATCAACATACGTAACCTCACCATCTCTATGTGTTATGATTAATTAGTCTATTATGCATTACTCTATCCTTTTGTTGTGATCACATTGGGTCTTATCAAATCCTTGGGCTTAGACTATAGCCTTATATTATCTATGCCTTACAGTATCACTGTACTATTCAGATATATGGGACTTAGAAAAGTGCTGTTAGGAGAGGGACAGGGCACTTTGATCTTTTGCTCTCAAACTGTATGTGTGTGTGTGCCTTCAGAGTTCCTTCAGGGCTGTATCACCATGTAATTCGCATTACATGGGGCCACCGCAACTTTTCAGCGCCTGATGGACCAGGTCCTGAGGGGGGCTGAGGACTACGGTATTCGGCTGATTATATCGGCGATGTGATCGCATACAGTTCTTCGTGGGAAGAGCATGTGGCAGACCTGAAGGACATCTTTCGTTGCATCCACCAGCCTGATCTGGTGGTGAATGCCTCCAAGTGTCATCTGGGCATCTGTGTTTCCATGGCTATGTCCTTGGAGGTGGTGTCATCAAGCCCCAGGTCAGCAAGGTTGAGGCCATCCGGGACAATGCGTGTGTATTTCATGTTTGTAATGGGCTTTTATTTTGGCAGTCACCTCTCTGTTACTTCAATAAAACTAACTCTATCTATGCTAGAGTGGAATGCAAATCAAAGTGTGTGTGTGTGTGTGTGTGTGTGTGTGTGCGTGTGTGTGCGTGTATGTGTGTGTGTGTCATGTCACCTCTTTTTTACTTCAATAAACCTGCTGCTGCAGAGGTACCCTGAGCCTGGTAGGGCCTACTGTCCCTGGGCAACCTGCTCACACGTGTGACAGGCTGTCCTCTGTTCACATGTGATGGGTTAAATGCAGAGGTCAACTTTTGTTGTGTGTGCTGGGGTGAGCTGTGTAATCACAATGACAAGAATGGGGACTTTCCATCTCATATAATAATTTCTAATGACAACCAGAGGTAAAACAGCAGCATAGCATAAGAAAAGAACGAAGGCAACCATCACTGTCCAAAACATCAGAATCCTTATGCCACAGACATTAGCAAAAATGCAATAATTTCTCAGGTCTGTGTCATAAAGATTCTGATGCCTGGTTTAATTCACCTTTGCAAACAAATGGTCTTGTTTTTAGAACAACTCCACATTATGTATTTGACAAGAGAAATGGGAAAGAATTGGCCCAGTAATTAAACATTTTACATTATATTTCAGCCTCCAGCTGAGTCCAGAAAATCTTTCATACAAGTCCAAAGAATTGTCCCTTATCATATTGATAACCACACTGTACCTGCAAATGTATTTACTGGCTTAGGTCAGTGAAGTGCTATACGTGTAAGATGGCTTATCAGCTAGTAAAATATTCAATGTCCTCAGCAAAATGTATTTCAAATATGTATTGTGTGGCTCTTGCTGTTGTGTCTTTTCAGGGTATATGATTTCTAAACTCGTTTTCAGTCATTTCAGTCATTTACTAATATCCCTACTTGTTTGACTACTAATGCATTACCTGTGACATGCCTCTTAAATTGAAACTCTCTGACCCTCTCTGACCTGTAAACAGAAGATTATTTTTAAAGGAACGAGATTTGAGACAAAAAAAAAAAGCAAACCACGTACAGACCTTATTTTGTACCCTGCAGCCACCTAACATGTGCTTAAACATGTGCCTGCCTTGATGCGAGTTGAAGTCACAGCTACAGCGTCATATAGTCTGACATATAAACAAATAGGCCTATAGGCCTATATCTGTTAACATGGGAATTGTAAGCCTACATCATGCCATTTTGTTTACAGGTAAGTAATTTGATATATTTTCTGACTGTACACTCCTGATAAAAATCATAGATAAATAGATAGATACAGTAGATAGATAGATAGATCTATCTTTTAGATATCTTTTCTATCATCAGTAACTCTCTTTGTGATTTCTCTTTGTGATTTTTATCTGCTGACCAGAGAGACACTATATTAGTTGTATAGTATAGTTGTACTAGTGTACTATCCACAGGAAGCCTTACTGATAAGTTCTCCGTGTTCCGCACCAGTTTAAGGTTCATTTCGTAGTTAGCTCGTAGCCTCATTACAATTGATTACAAATCTTAAAGGAACACGCCACCGTCTTTCCATACTAAAATAAATCATAGATATAATACTGTATATAAATATATAAATAAAAATAATTAATATTTTTAACGAAAATAAAATGTAGCGATTTTCTAAGCTGATAAAATGGATGACTATATTGTATGGCGGAATTATACTTGGCAGAATTTCGGCGTTTACGCCAGAATATCATCACTTTCGGGGAGGGTATTTTTCAGGAGTGATGCTATTATTGCGCCAACATGGAAGTGCTTCTAAATATAGTTATCCATTTTATCAGCTTAGAAAATCACTACATTTTATTTTAGTAAACCATACTTGGATCATGTAACTACTCACATAACTGTATTTAAATACAGAAAACTTAGTAGTGTTTGATTGCTTCTGTCTTCACGTCTGTTTGCTCCCGTTGGAAATAATGAGCCATGCTAAGTGCTAACAATGTAACACTGAGCGCCAGGACGATTGACAGCACGCACATAGATGAAAGAAGTATGCATCAACTCGTCTAAGATCAGGCAAGAACATTAAGTATGGAAAGACCACAAGATTTCCAGCATCCTGAACAAAAGGAGTTCTGGGACTGTAGGTCTCCCGTGCACAAAGGCAATTAATGGTTTACAAACTTCTGTGGGTTATCAGTGCTATTTTGGAGCCCAACAGAGTTGAATGACTAAAGTCCTTAACTGAAATGCTACCAATTATGTGGCTCCTTAGTCTCCTTACACTTCCTTCATTGGTATATTTGGTAAATATCAGGCTTGATGTGTGTCAATAGATTTCTACTGTAGCTGAAGACAGAATTATTGAGCCGGAGTCATTGATTCTTCAACACTGTTTGAATGTTTTTGTTGCTCTGTCTGTCTATCTCTCTCTGGAAGTGTTGAGCTGTGTGAGAAGTGAGACCATAGTAGTCAAAGGATATGAAGGAGGAATTGCCAACATCAACTGTCCATATGGAGATAATTACAGGAACAACAGAAAGTACTTTTGGAAAGGAGACTATAATAATGGTGCAGAGCTGATCTCCTCCAATGGTGATGCTGAGTGGACCCACAGAGGGAGATTCTCTCTGCAGGACAAGAAGAACAGAAAAATCTTCACTGTGACCATCAATAACCTGATCCTAGAGGATTCTGGGATGTACGGGTGTGGAGTTGACAGATGGTGGGGAGATTTTTTTTATCCGCATAAAGCTCATAGTAGGTAGGTAAACCTTACATACCTGTACATACACCATTGTTGTTATATTGGGACCACGGACTATATTGATTAGGGAAAATTTCTTTTTTTAGGGAATTGTAGTAAGTAATGATATAACATTACATTATTTGATGTAACATTTATTGTAAATGTTTTATTTGTATAATGAAGCCTGTATTGTATTGTAGTTCACTCGATAAAACAGCACACACACACACACACACACACACACACACACACACACACACACACACACACACACACACACACACACACAAACA
>JASCQY010141395.1:0-12190 GCA_030264315.1 Sardinella tawilis | reverse complement strand
ACCAGCCATTTAGAACTAGTAACGGCAGTTTATGCTGGTAAGTTTTGATTGAGACAAAGTGTGGAGGAAAGAAGTATTTCTACAAATGAGCCTATGCTAGCTATGAAAACGTGTACTATGTTAGAAAAATAATGTAGCGCAGACATAGCAAGGGTGCGAGCCGTGGTATAAGCGGGATAATGAACTCCACGCCTTGCACATATAGAAAAATAATGCACTTATCGAAGTGTAAAGGCCCCTCCGCTGCGAGTCGGGAGCCTTATTACCACTTCGAACGTGCATTATTTTTCTATTTGTGCACGGCGTGTCGTTTATTATCCTTTATTTATAGAACAATTCAAGCAATTTGGATTTCTTTCCCTTCACTGGACTTTGTCATTTATAGGCTACATGACACAAGCATTTCAAGAGATTTTAAAGACTATTTTATGGAAATATTCACACAAAATGACTAAAATTGTTAGAAATATGTATAGCTACCTGGTAATATTTTTGTAGGTTATTTTTTAAACGTTTTACTATTTAAAATAGATGTAACATTGTGTGCATCGTTCACAGGGCTCATGTGTGTGCTCTTGTCACCTTCACTTCTTCATTGCAACAAATGTTGCTGATAAATCACATAACCTGTAATTTCATTGGTTGGAAGGGATGCAATGGGGTGCATTTTTGGTAAAATACCAAATGGGTTAGGGATTTCTTTTTAAAATAAAATATTTGTAAATGACATTGACATCTGAAACGTAAGTGTGACAGATACAGCTAACAAGACTCCCCTGCACACCACACCAACAACAACTGGGCTCAAATACTTCTGGGCTCAGACTTGCAGCTCCTCAGAGGACGCTGCATATCTTCACTGGATCAGCATGTGATGACAGAATCATTAAGAGGAGCCAAAAACAATGGCATATTTTACCCTTGTTTGCATAGCAGCTTTGAAGATACAGTATATCTATTGATAAACAAACTCACTATTTGCTACACTACATGTCAACTATTCAAGCAATAAGATTGTCAACGTGAGAGAATGCATTACGTATTATGAGGATACACTCCAGTCAAGCTGCTTTGTGAATATTGTTGCTATATGAATAGGTAGATGGAACCCATGTGGTTGACACCAGCCAGCACTTGAACCTCACTGGTCTTCATGCTAAAACTACTGTATGTGTGCTAATGTTTCTCAGTAGCACATCTCTTAAAGTCTAAGGACGGAAGTTTAGGCACCGCACAGTGCCTACCTCTTGCCTACTATAAGGCCTCATTCACAAAGAAATCACACATTCACAGTCCATAACTGCTGCCTCTGTGCTTCTGTGTATTCACACTAGAAAGTGTCCAAGTGGAGTGGCTGCCCAAGCTCTCGTTTAAGGTCTATGGAGACTGTATTATACCATACACGAGCTATTTCAAGCAGAAACCGCTCGGCACATGTGTGCGGCATGCATGGTCTAATCTGTTAATGTATTCTCAATCAAAACCAACCAAAAACATGTCCACACGGTGTATGCAGTGTGAACGCACAGACTGTGCTGTGGGTGAGACATTATAAATAGAAGAATGTGCAGCACAGCTTGCATCTGGTGGGATATTTTTCTCTGCCAACAGCCAAAGGCTACTGACAGGTCCAGTAGGACAGGAACTGCACAAGGACCATTGCTTGCTTCAGGGTTTCAGCCCCAGGCTGCTTTAGAGGATAGATAACTCCAACGGGTTTGGATAGCTTAATCTTTCAGAGGAATGTATAGTATTGTTGGCAAAACAGAAATTCAGGTATTTAGAAATGGAATTTTAGGTCACTTTGACCAAACTAGATGGACTTGCTGGCATCTCTGAAAACAGTGAGGCCAATGAATGACAGTGCAATGCAACTCTTTGAACAATGCTACTAGACGATGGGCATTGTTCCTGAGTATTGTTGTTCTGGCATGTTAGCATCAATATTATATATTTTTTTCTGATCCTACAGAATTAGTGAGAAAATTGTCATGATCATGATCATTAAACTTGTTAGTGGGATACCTAACAATATTGCTAAAAAGTTGTCCTTTGACTGTTCACAGCTAAAACCAATGACCACAAATATCTGATCCTAGTATTAAAGAGAGCAATGCTAACACAATTTTGACTGCAATACAGTAAATTATAGAGTTTGATAATATGACTTGAATGAATGAGTGCTGGCGCAAGGGGACTCTTACGTTTTTACATGAACAGGAATTCACAAATGCAGCAATGCTCATGAATTTTACAGCACCATTAGCAACGCAGGTGAAATGCAACATTTGAGCTGCATGGAATCTGACTCAGAGTCTTGAAGGGAGCTTTGAGTTCATTTTAACAGAAGATAAGATCAACAAATTTATACCATTAACATGAGCACTTCATTCTTGATTCTTTCATCTTTTTATTTGTTTGAAGCACAAAACCTCAAAGGACAAATGAGTCTTCACCAAGCTTAGTCTAACAAAATGATGATATTATGTAACACTAGCCTGCCAAAATAGCCTCCAGCATAGTCTGATGAATGGTAGCATTTCTGCCCCTACGGCATTTCAGAACTGATCTTTCCATTATAAAATCAAAGACTAAAATGTTCAAAAAACAGAGCATGTTCTATCATGTTCTTTGGTATGAATACTGTAGGTAAAAAACACAGTTAATTTATGAGAGACATATGTGTGACAAACTGTAGGCTTGTACAATTCTACTCACACAAAAATCAAGCATTCTGCAAAAATTAAAAAAAAAATGTTTCCACATTTACAGTATGCAGTAAGGTACTGGATGGCAATGGATGATCCACAGTTTGACCTAACGCTGACCTATCTTGACAGAAAGACACGACTAAGATTGATGGACAAGCTAATGGTAGTTTTGGGTAGTTGTCATATGTAAGGTGTCACAGTGAAAGTGACAATGATTAAGGATCAGCAGCCAGTTGCATAGTTAGATGGATGTCCTATCTTTGCTTTGCTTAGATCCCTATTTTGGAGTGAATTTTACTCATTTGTAGTTGTAAAGTACATATGTTTGCATTCTCATTTAAATGGCAAGTCAAGAGGAGTTTAACACAACAAATCATTTCACAAATTAACATCACTTTAGCAGCCTGGATTCAGTATTAAGATTTGTATTCCCAGTGGCATGGGCCTAATATAATCATGCATCTACCATTACCCTGAAATGCAGTAGGCCTACAGTTCAATTATATGCCTCCCTTTTTCACAATGCCATTTAATCAAGTGAAAGACCTTGTGAGAAAGATACATTTAACCAGTAAAGAGATGCCATGGTTAAGAATTATTTTAAGACAGATAGGATGTGTTGTTTGGCTCTAGGCAAGGCAGCCACTACAGATATCTGGCAAAGAAACAAATTTACCATTATATCTACAACAAAATCATTCTTCTGTAAAGCAATGTGAGGTAGAAGCACTTGTATTAACAGGAAATTTTGAAATAAGTGTTACTGTTGTGGTATATTTATTACAATGCTAAATTTGGTACAGTTAGCATGTCTATTTTTTGGCAGGATATGTTTTCACATTTGTGGAGGTGAACATGATCAGGATTTTAATTCTAATTGCTCTACAACTGACTAGAACAGAGCCTTATCTACAGTATGATCTTTTTAGAGTAGTAAGGTTCACACACCAAGGTGTGGCTGGTTGTACAATGAAAGTAAAAACCGCCTTTGCTCTATGTGCCATATGCCTGACGGGCATGACAGGGTGGAATGTCAAAGCAGAGAAAAAAATGGGCACCATTCCATCTGCAGATGCCTCCTGTCCTTATGTTTAAACAGAATTCTTCATGTGCTTATGTTCTGTGCTGTTTTGTGCTATTGTCCTCATGTCTTTTTGACAAAATGTGTCTGTTTAAGCTAATATTACATTGTATTATCATTTTTATTATGACATTTTTGTCAAAAGACAAATGCTAAGCATTTAAAGGGTTTGGGGACATTTGTAAGTCCTTTGTTTTTTGGTGTTGACATAACTGTGTACTTAAAATGTATCTATTTTCACTGTGTACAAGATAAACATACAATGCATATTTAAGCAACAAGCAGCAACATTTCATGGTTTGACCTTCAGGAGATTGGCTCTGGGGTAGATCTGTCTCTTCTCCCCCAGACAGAGAATGACAGCAGGTGATATAATTAACCTAGAATGAGTAATGACCTTTGCGAATACATGCAATGTTTGGGAACACTGCAAAGGAACTGGAATCCTATATCACTGGTCGGCTTTGCAAAGTTTGACTGTGATCTACTGTAATACTAAGACCTCAACAACACCCCATGTTCTGTTTACTGTATTTATAAAACTGGTGTATAACATTATTGATCATTTCAGAGATGGCATTATCACTCCAAGTTATGACTGTATGAAACGAAGCAAAAGTATTAGTGCATGATCCAACTCTGTGAATGTCTCCACAGTCTTCCATTGGCTAATCACATAGCCTGAGGGAATGCACCATGCGCTCCCCAGCCACAGCTCTCTGCAACCTACAATTTGCATGTTGTTTGCAATTCTCATGTGACTCGCATATTACTTTTGTTCTGAAAGAGTTGCCTTAGTCCTGAAATGTCAGCCAATCCCAATCCAAAGCACCATATTCAATCAGTGAAACTACTCTGTTGAGTCCCATGGTTGACATAAATTCATATTAATATTCCTCCAACCTCTCAACTAATCTCCTCACTCCACCAGTGTGGCACACTCAACCAGTTCCCTAATCCTGCCGTCTGACCTTCTGAAACACTGAGGTGGGGAAAAAGGGCGTGGGTAAATTGAGGTGACCTGCCTGGAATGACAGGAGCCTGGAGGTGTAGAGGCACGAAATAGAGGTTTATGTGAAACGCACAGTAGTATCCCAGGGGTGGAATATCTGGGGGTGGGGGGTGGTTTTCGGGCACTCATTGATAAACCACAGATTGAAAAATCAAGGATTAATCAAAGGTGTAGTATTTGTCATCAAGGTAATGTGGATTTTACATAAGCTGACAACATAATGCCACAGGCATGAAGTCTTTAGGGGTTCAGTGAGTTTGCATAACAGCTCAGCACTTTCTATAGTATTAGAACATATATGACTGAGACTCCTCCTTTGTAGTAAGTAGTAGAACATACCGTAACCTGTGCCAACAAGCACTAAATGTCAAGTGTCATTTGAAAGGTAATCAAGTCTTGTCAGCAAGTTTCACCATGCACAGCCTAAATGGTGGGTTTCTGTCTAACAAACATGCCTGAATCATTTAATCATTATGTGCAATTGTTGTGGTCAAAAGACTATCAGGATTCAAATGCTAGTTCAGTCTGCAAGTACACTGCAATGCCTTTCCCCCCACCTCATTATCATTTTGCGGTTATGCCACATTTCAATTGTGAAAGCCTATAAGCCAACCCATGAAAACTCTTGAAAACACAACAATAAGATATAGCCTACTGTAAATAGCACAACAATATCAGAGCCTGACAAATAGCATCATGAGTCACACGTCAGTATCTTGTGCACAGACATGTCTTGTCACCTTCCATAATTCCAATTCCCCAGTGCTGTGAAAATGGATTCCAGCGATTTACAAATAATGTAAACCCCAGTTAAACAGTTAATAAACTCCAAATTATTTGAATGTTTGCAAAGACAGTATATTACTTTTAGATTTTGATGCATATGATTTGTATGTACCGCATCATCACTCAAAAATAATCAGCAAATGTTTAGGAACTAAAGTCAGGAGTTTATACATGTAGAGTTTTGAGAATGACATGGTTCCCTCTTGCCTAATAAAGGACAGCTGTTCAACAAGAAGGAGTTTTCTTTGTTGTATTTCTAGTTTTATGTGACAGGCAGGCCATTTTACCATCTGTTTTTTCTTTACTCTGTAAATACATGTAGAATGCAGTTTGGCTTTGTCTTCCTGAAACATTTAAGGCCTTGCCTAAGAAGACTATAGGTGGCAGCACATGATTCTCCAAAACCTCTACATCATCCACTTTTCCATGTGTGCAAGTGTTCAGTTTTGATTGGTCAGACTTCAGTTGACCACAATTTTCCACCCCACCACAGTCCATCTTTAATCATCTGTGTTTCTGGACCATGTTTCATGAGATCAGGTATGATTTAGCACAGATTCAGGTTTGTTTTTAATACATACAGTAGCTATCTGGTACTGAAAGGTCACCACCCTTCATGCTGATTATTTGCCCTGTGCCTTGCTACAGAGGCTTCACTTTTGAATCTCTGAATAAATTAATCATATTATGCAGTACAGTGTAGATATTTTACATTGAGAAGCATGACCATGATCAACATTCTATTGTTGCACTGTAAAAAAGGCAAGTTAACAGCTTGGTTGTGGCCCTCCTTTACAGTATAAGACCATCCTTAAACCTGAACTAAGAACCAATACAGAACTCTTGTTGGGGGAGTATTTCAGCAAGGTCTGCAACAGACCTAGTGGCAGTGCCTATAAGGCCATCCTTAAGGGGTATGATTTCAGGTGAGGTGTCATGCAAAAATTAGTTGCATCTAAATAGGCTAAATGGCACTATGGGTAGCCTACACACAAGGATTTTTATTGCCCTTCTCTCATCTACCCTATATTGAAATAGCACTCACAGCATTTTCTATGCATTCACACCAAGAGCTACTAAAGCTGTAAAATAGCTTTTGTCTCTGATGAAATCACTGCTAAAATGTATGATCCCTTGACGTGCTCTGCTCGCTCATGACGTGTTCTATTGACATTTCATTTACAGCCAACACGTCATAGCTAATTATAAAGTTGAGCAGTTTTACATTTCTGTTAGTTGCTCTAGTCACCCAAGTTTTGTCACTCGTAACTTCTGTTGCTTTAAGCGCTTTTGTCCATACAAAGTGAATTAATTTCACCGATTTTACAGCTTTAGTCACTCATGGTGTGAATGCACATTAATTCACTTTATATAGAATTCAGAATTAGAATTTAGAATCAGTCTTTTTGGTCAGGTGTATTTTACACACATGGAAATTGTGCCTCTGCATTTGACCGTGAATTAGTGAAACACACAGCACACAGTGAGGGTGAAGCACACACTAACCCTGGGTAGTGGGCTGCCTGATACAATGGTGCCCAGGGAGCAGTGAGGGATTAGATGCCTTGCTGAAGAGCACTTCAGCCATGATCCACCGCTAGGGAATCAAACCGGCAACCCTTCGGTTTCAAGTATGAAGCCCTAACCAGTATACTACGGCTCAAGTCTTTGTTCTCTCTTTCCAAAGACATTTACTTCCGTTTTGTATGAGTTGAGCTGAAGGAAGTTCTGTGACATCCACCTGTTTATCTGATCAAGACATTGATAGAGGAAGTCAAGGGGGGCATTGTCATTGGGTGAAAGGGCAAGGTAAACTTGTGTATTATCAGCATAACTATGATAGCTAAGAGAACAGTTTGTAATGATTTGCCCAAGTGGGAGCATGTAGAGATTAAACAGTAAGGGCACCAGGATTGACCCCTGAGGCACACCACAAATGAGGGTCCGTGTAGTGGAGGAGCAGTTACCTATTGCCACAATACAGCTCCTTTCCTGTAAATAGGTTTTTAGCCAGTTTATGCAGCACCAGAGAAGCTCACTAAATGTTCAAGGCGTGTGAACACACAGAAGCATGAATACAATGTTGAGTTCCCTACTCTTGGTTGTAGTTCAAGTTGAACTATAGCCAATCTACTTGTCTAGTCTGTGAAATATAGCAAGAGCCGGCCCAAGGCATATGCTACATATGCAACCGCTTAGGGCCCCCACGCCACCAAGGGATCCCGAGGCACTTGGTAATTTTAACAGTTTCATTTGCTAGGCAATTATAATATTTATCTCGCTACATAACGACACAAAATCACCTGTTTCATCACAATTCTGGGCTAACTAGAGCACACTTAGTCCTCATGTACTGTAAACACAAGAGAACATCATTCAGTGATGGCCTACGGCTTGAAACAACATCACAACCTGTTGCGTCTGATGCAGGAGAAAGGAAAGGAAGATAAACGGCAAGACAAGGGTATAGAAGAATGCAGATTTACACTGTAAACTGGTAGATTCATTAAACATTTACAAGATAAATGTGTCAGAGAAATCTTGTACTCAAGGTAAATCTACCATCAGTTGATTGTTTGCTACATGGACCTATGGCACTTCTAGCTAAGGCTAAAACATGGGAAGGCTTGCAGTTACTTAAATTTGAAGATGCTATTGATATTGTTGTAGGCTACAGTACATACACAAACGATCGAAGATCTCAAGCTATAAAGGATATTCATACAGATATCTAGACATACATTTATCTAGAAGGCTACCCATGTTATAACTTTGCACAATAATAGAACTATAGCAGGTTAGAATCTAGAAGTCTAGGCTGACTAAATATACATAACCTTGACAATGTTAAAAGATGATACTGTACATTGCAATAATATTGTACTGGAATATACAGTATATACATTTTTCTATTTTTCTACAATGCAAGATTATGGTTAACGTGTATTCATGCTTTAGGAATGTACTGTATGTAGCAATCTGTGTAGGAAACCTATAACACAGTAGTAGATTGTTGGGTGTTATTTTGCCAAAAAAAAAAGAGTTCTTGCATCCCCTGCATTGTTTGCGAAGACGTAGCCCACCCACAGTCACCTTCCTCCCAAGTGTGCAGAAGATGAGTTAGTCATGAGTCACTAATCATAAGTAGATAAACCATATTATTTGAGTTAGACGTGAATATAACCTAGACAAATCAATGTCTTGTTGAATTGTGGACAGGCTACATACAGTACTATTATGACATCTGCATGTATATTTCAAGTTAAATGTGATTTAATGGGTAACTTGTTTATTACTTTCTGTATGCAGAGTTTAGTAGGCTATGAGGGCATAGAAGCAATAGAAGAGTAAAACGGAGTGGGCAAAAAAAGGCACATTGTCACAAAGCTACAACTAATGAAGGTGATAAAAGATGTGGTAGCCTAGATTTATAGTATGCAATGGATCATGCATTGGGAATATTCAATTCAAAGTTTTTGAAATAAGATTGGAGGGGCCCCAAATGAAATTCTCCTGAGGGCCCCATAATGGCTTGGGCCGGCCCTCAATATAGCTGGTTAGCATCAGAACTTGGTGATGCTCGATATTGCTTGCATGACACCGGAGCGACACAGAATGTTGTAGCACTATAGAGTTGGCCAGTGAGACCGCGTCATTGCACCAGGAAGTGGCTCCAAAGCTTCCAGTTTACCATTGACTTCTCTATGAAAATCGTGTTTAAAAGCGTTGTTATGGCCATGTTATTGTCCAGTCAAAGTGAAAAAAATAATGAAAAAGCTAAAAAAAGATAAAGGTACAAGACTGAGTACTGTACATACAGAATTTTTTCTTCTCGGGTAAACGAACTACAATCCCATACACCATTGCGAATGAATCAATAAACAATGTTTATAACTCAACAGTAGTTCTCCAAGCCCGCTATTAATCTGAGAACATCACAATGACTAACTTCTAACAGTTTGCTGTGAGCAGACTCGACTTTATATGCGTGATAAACATGTTTTACCTGATTGTTCCTAACTCCCTGGCCGCCATGTTTTTATATTGAGATTTTGGCAAAGCTTTCGCGCCATAGCGCCATACCCCAGGCTAGCTTTTCGCTGAAATTGCGAACAAAGACGTTTTTATCGAAATAAGATTGATGCCATATGAACCTCTGGCATTTTTATGACAACAGACAATCATTCTGTCCTTCTGTAATTCGGATAGCACGGGTTAAAATCTCAAAGCCTCCGTTTTGGACGAAGTTCAATAGTTAAATTTTACAGCTCGCGTTTTCCTCAACAATGCTGCCAGTCATAGCTAAGTCAGGGAGTTACTGTAGCTGTTTAGCCAAATCTAAGCTGTCGTTGCAACAAGATGTACATAATGAAGTTTCTTTCTTGTAAGTTTTTATCACTCACTAGTTTAGAACACTTGTGCGGTTTTGGTGGTGAACAAGGCTGAACAAGCCTCACAGTGAGTGGATGGCCTGTGAAGTACAAGCAGGTCTGGATAAGTATTTAAGAAATTGCAAAGGACAGAGGGGCCATACATCACAACACACCGCTTCTACGGTCACACCTGTAGATAAAGTTGTGAGTGGCAATATGCCATCTTACGAGCCTTTGGTGGTGGTGGGCAAGCCAGATGCCATGCAGAGGGCACCATACCGGACTGGTAGTAGTTGAGTTGAAAAAAGTTTTGTGATATTATGTACTGATGACTGAACTTATGGTGGGAGACCAACTATGTACCCTTTTCATAGTTTTTATATTATTTATTTGTTTATTTATTTGGTTGGGTTGGGGGATGGGGTGTCACTTGTAGGGCCTGCCAAGGCCTAATGACAACATGCACAATCCACAGGCATATGGATTTTCATTTTACCTAATTTTAGCTTAATTTGTGTTTTATGAACGTGCCATTGCATTACATGATAACAACATGAATCGCCAGCCAGCTTGTTACAATGTGCTAAGGGGATGGGAAAGAAAACAAAGGTGCGACTGCACAACAACAGGTTTATTTGAAAGTGAAATGAATTAATGAATTTGTGTGTGAAAGTGTAATTTTATGGACAATTAGCATCTGGGAAAGATTAGGCCTATCAGTTTGCTGGCACAGATAGTAAAAAAAGAGAACAATCCTAGGAATACCAGTACATGTGTCCAATGTTGGGGAGTAACGAGTTACATGTAACAAAATTCCGTAATTTAAAACAAAATAAATGTAACAATAATCAGTCACATTACTTTGAAAAAAAACTGTAATTAAATTACAGGTACTTAGAAAAATAGTCAGAATTACAATTTAAGTTACATCTGAATAGCTTTTGCAAAAACATTTGCTATATTTTTAATTAATAATATTAGCTTGTTTTGCCATTTTTTCTTGAGCACAACAGTCCCCTTTTACAGCTTAGATTGTATTTAAATGTGTCTAAATGGTACTCTTATCATGTTGGAATTGGCAACACCATCCACTTTCTGCTATCTCTACAGCCTAAAAACGTTCTGAACTGTGAGAAGGCCTGCAATGTAGTCATATCCGATTGCATGAAATACAAATTAGCTGTAGTGATCCGATGGACATATGCACAAGCATTCCCACACTGCTATTCATGTTTACCAAATCTTAGGAGGCAAAGCTATTCAAAGATCAGCATGATCTCACAGTAAAGCGGTCACTCAGCAGCCTCAAAGAACAGGGATGTGGGGTGATTGACTCCGTAGCCTAATTTTCCTTTCAAATGGTTGACAGTTGAGAAAATCCATTCAAAATGTAGAAAAGTAATCAAAAAGTAATCAAATGTAATTAGTTACATTACTTTGTTAAAGTAATTTAAATAGTTACATTACTATTACATTTTACATAAGGTAACTTGCAATTGTAACACATTACATTTCCAAAGTAACTTCCCCAACACTGCTATGCTGCTTACTGACGTCAAATAATAATAGTCATGCATGCCCTCTCACCCACAGGATTTCACTCAATATCTCAGTCCTGAGCACTCTCGCTCACAGTGTCAGGGTGCACCGCAAGGTGTGAGAAGAACTGTTGGTTCTGCTGGGGTCTGAGCAGGAAAACTAGAGAGCCTTCATTTTGAGGAGGGTAATGGCAGGCATCTGAGATTTAGCTTAAAGGGATATTCCATTAGGGGAGATACATTCATTTTCCACCTCCCCTTTCACCAGTTCATCCAGCCGTTCCCTGAGTCTGATGAGAATGAATTGGTCATTTGCATTGTATTTAATACAGCCAAGTTAAGTGCCAGGCTTAGTACCTGATTAGTCAAAATACAACCAATTCCACCTGATCAACAATGTGACACAGTGCAGTATTAACCATTTTGGGTAGGTATTGGTAAGAAATGTGATGACTTTGCAAGTCCAAAGTAAATTTCTGAGCTTTTGACTAAAGTCTTTGGTTAAGAGAACAAATCAAGTTTCTGCCTACCCTACACAAGGCCTGTTGTGTGTTAACAACTTTTGTGGAATGCTTTCATTTTACTCCATGCATCCTGTACGTCTTGCACTATACCAATAGAGTTGGCCAGTGAGACCGCGTCATCGCACCAGGAAGTGGCTCAAAGGCTTCCATTTTCCCATTGACTTT
>JASCQY010141374.1:0-12191 GCA_030264315.1 Sardinella tawilis | reverse complement strand
AGGCGGGCTAAAAGGTTGTCATTGAAAGCATTCATCAAATCAAATCATTCATTAGACTCTGTACTTCACAGTGATTCATCGTCCAGTCGTAGGAGTAGCCCTATGAAGAGTCACTAGACGTCCCCGGCAGAGAATTACTTTTTTATGGGACGTATAGCGTGGCTAGGCTAATCCCTAGGAGAAAACACACACATTAGTGCAACTACACCTGTATCTGTATTTGTACCTGTACCGTACCTGTGCCTGTACCTGCCGTTGGGCCAGACAGGGAACGCTGGGGCAGCCGCGAGGAGGCAGGAGAAGTGGATGCCACTGTGGAGGTAGCCTTCTTCACCGGAGGGGGCTTGAACTGAAAGTGGAGACGATTTATAGGAAGAAATGAGCCAATTATTAAATTCCATCAGATTATATGAACACAGTCATGAGGTAAGAGTGCACCTAGAGATCCATTTTCAAAATGATGTTGAATTAAGTTTATGTGATAGTTAAAGATCGAGATAGAGACAAACTTTGCGGAGTACTGTCGCCGAGAAGAAGAGGACAGAATCTGCAGCAACAACATTTTAAGCTGACTGACAACCATTGTTTAACATTCCCAAACTATTCATCAGCTTCACCATTTCACCACATGACTCCGTAGTGCATTACAACAGACTTGACCGTTCAACAGAAACCTACTGGCCAACTCTGAGATCCCTATGATGGGGACGGCTGTGAACATCTGCTGGCAGATCAGGTCTGATGTAATTCTCTGTCTACATGGGATCACTGACCAAAAGTTTTCCTAAATTGAAATTTTCACCAGTGCAATTAAAAGAAAACATTTTCAATGCCTGAAAAGGCCCGTCTATAATATCCCTGACTGCATGAAAGAGCAGAGTTTGAGAGGTTACCTGGCTTCGAGCCGGGGATTTCCCTTTGGCATCTCCTCCTGGGAACTTTGCTTTATTGGTGATCCTTGCTGCCTGTTCTTTGCAGAACTTGATGTGTCTGTCTGCTGCATTTTCGTTGAACCTTCTCTGACAGTATGGACATTGAATATAATCTAGAAGAATGAAAGACTTATTTCATTTTCCAACTCAGAAGTAGCTTGGTAGACATTCCTATCAAAAACCACCACAAGACTTGTTAAAAGGTTAAAAGGAGTAAGACATGCTGGCCTTATAAGATTGATATTGGTGTCAGCTATATTTAACATGATTTGAAAACAATCAAAATGCTTCCACTGTTATTGAAATTCATTTGTTGAGTTTGTAACCTGCACTGTATTTACACGTTAAAGCTTTCTGAGCAAAAAGAGATATCACCTAGTTGGAAGCTACAGCAAAATGACCACTTGTTAAAGGAGAAGTCTGGTGTGAATCAATCAATACCTCTGTTGTTTGAGGTCACCTGTCAGTGCTGTCAGTAGGAAAAAGAGCAAGACACTTTGATACAGCATAGACCAAATACTAAACCAGTAACTAACATTAATAGTGAATGGAGCATAGTAACTTACTTTCACTTTCATTTCGTTATGTCCCATTCAATTAACATTAGTTATTAGTTAGTTATTGAGTCTATGTTGCTAAATTATTCTAATTTTCACTCCAGGTTTGGCCTTCCTGTTTCCTAAGCCTTACTGTTTTAACCTGACTCCAACCAAGTCAGTATTCAAAGTTCATATGAAAAGGAAGATGATTGGAGAAGTGAGGAAATGAGAGTGGAACACTATCTGTCGTATCCATGTGCAACCACATCTTACGCCACATTCACACCAATATCTGTGAGTGTGCGGTTCTGCGCTGTCTGCTTGAAATAGAAAAGTTTTATTTTTGTCTGTCTGCTGTCTGCTAGAAAAGTTTTTATTTTTCTCTGCTCCATAGACTTTAAACGAGAGCTTGGACAGCCAGTTTGCACAGGAGAGGGTAATATGATGTGCAAAAACCAATGGTAGTTTACGAGTGAAAGGATTTTCTGAGACACTTAATGGTTCAGTTTCAGCCATTCGCTCATAAACTTGCAAACTCATTCACTAAACAGCGTTAGTTTGTAAGTCCTTGCAGGCTCGGGGCTTAGTTTCCAGGGAGGACTTTGCAACTCAGCCAATAAAATCAAAAATACTCATTATCCTGGAACAAGATATAAACCAGTGACATCATTTAATCAATCTAGCTTGGATTTCTACACTGTAAGAGTGTATGACTGTGTGTGCATGCGTGTGTGTGCGTGCGTGCGTGTGTGACTGTGTGTGTGTGTAGTTGTTTTAAATGACAAACTATTAGGTCATATCTGGCTTGCACCCACAAATATTAGGCAAATCAACAACATTTTCCAAAAAAAAACAAAAAAAAAACAAAAAAAAAAAAACACAGGTTCACAGGGCATCCTTTTTACCTGGATCATAGGATGGAGGGGGAGGAGGGGGCAGAGGACCTCCCTCTTTCATCACCTGGGTGATCCCCTTGGCTGCTCGGATAGTTGCGATGAAGTCTGCATGCTTCCTGCGCCAGTCGGACTGTTTCTTGGGCGGCTCCGCCTATGGAAATAGACACACCCACACCCACACACATGTGCGTGCATGCACACACACCCACACACACAGACACACAATGACACATACAGAAAAACATTTTAATAGACTGAGTCATCCTGGGCAAACAGTACACGATGTGAGCTAACAGCGCACTAACAGGCAATGTACCGTACCCGAGTACACCACCCCCTGAAGTCTGGTTCGTTTCACCAATGTGGGCACAGCGTTCTGTGCCAGGGTACGGTCGCTAGTCCACTTGCAAGAGGTGAACTCTGGTATGGTTTGGCTGGACTCGGGCACAGTAGTGTGATTGCAAACCGTACTCCGGCACAGATCTCAAACATGACATCAATGATGGGACTCCAAATCATAAATATTTCATAAATATTTGTTAATAGGAGATTTTTCAAAGCACTGGAGAATGTGCAGTGTGTAAATCATGGAATGACACCTGTCCTTTCATATGACAACAACCGGGGATGGTTTTCAATATGCTTCCTTGAACCTCTGTCCTCTGTCCTTGTGCCCTGGAAATTGTTTGAGGCTCAGCGTAACCGAGGAGGCCTCATTTGCTTAATTGCTATGAGAAGGAGAGAGTAACCAGGACCGAGGGGAGAGGAGAAAGTTCTGATAAGTGAGGAAGCACAATTGCATCCTTCGTGGAGAGATCGCGGGAGCATATTTGGCAGGAAAGTGCAATCACTGGCTTAATTCAAGATTCAAAAAGGTGAATATTCCCTCCCATTCTGTCCCATCTAAGTCCAATTAAATATATGGGTTTGCTATCTGTGAGATCTGTGAGAAGTAGTTCAAATGACTGATGAAAAGTTCGGAGCGAGAGAAAAATCACATAGTATAATAAGCCAGCTTTAACAAGAAAGTTGATCATTAGTTATGACTGAGTTTAATGGGTTTATATTCCCTGCATTGCCTGTGGTTATAGGACAAAAGCAAACTGATGTACAGTAATCCAGATCTTGGTTTAATTGTCAAATAGTCATCCTGCATAGGGCTCTGTGTACCTCATCAACTGTGCTCCGGTACGGCTCAGTGTGAGTGCAAACCAGGAAACCCTTCCCCAGTATGGTACAAGTGAACTGTTCCTAGTGGGAGTACTGTAGGCCCTGCAGACCATACTATTATGCTTTACAAATTCACTTCCTAAATACTCTCTGAGAAGCCGATCTGAGCAGTAGAGGAGCATATGCTGTGAATGCTGTGAAGCATTCAGGTAACGAGATTCTATCTGAAAATTTCGTTTTTCAAATTCAGCAATTGTGCACAGTCTGTAAAACCAACAAGTCAGTGCACAGGCTGAAACAACAGGAATATGTGTATTTGCTGAGCTGCTTCCACCATACTTTTTCCATGCTTGGTGATCAAAACAACAACCGATCTGGAAATTAAAACAACCATCACTCCTGTGAAACTGACAGAAATAGTTCCGGTTCCGCGTCATCATGTCATGTGCCTTCCTCCTCAAAGACCTCAAATTAGTTCTGGCTATTTCCATGTCTTCACTGCCTTGGCTTTAACAAGATAGCGTCTCACAGGAAAATCATACTATGTATTAGTGACTGGCTGTAGCCTGGGAATACCCATGCTGCATTGAGCGCTAGTTCTGAACTGCTCGGCAGCCCGGAGACCAAGGCCAAAATCTTCGCATGGATTTGGAGACCAATCACAGAATGGGGAGAGACGGCAAAGCAACAGCGTGAATCTTTGGACAGACAGAACCACACATCCCCTTCGAGAAAATGAATAGATGGTTCCCAGACTAAATCTCACTTGTGATTTAGGCTGGTGTTAGCCAAGCTAGACTGGCTGATCAAGCTAACTTTATAAGCGGCCACTGCCAAAATGTTGACAATTAAATCTACAGGCCCTGATTTTAAAGATGGGCATCGTAAGTGTCAGATACTGTATAAGGACAAATTAAAAATGTCTGACCATGTAGACCTGTAGAAGAACCTGCCATGCAGAGAGTAGGCTAATGTTGACAATGTTGCAATGCATATGGCAATTAGGCCTGCTTTATCCACCTTTGAATTAGGGGGACCTATGTAATAATTAATTTGCCATTATCATGCATTTCCTTTTTGCAACACCCCCCCAAAGGTTTTAACCTTGTACAAAGTTACTAACATGATTGGTATTTTGGGCGCAATCAGAAGAAAATTTGTGTTTTTGCAACAATTAGTAAATGCAGTCATCTACAGAACGATGCAAAGCGGAAAAATAGTTCAATTCTAGACATCTTGAAGAGTCTACAGGAACATCTACAGAGAAAACTCTCAAAGCAAACCCTAAACAGATGTTAGCCTATCGAACATTACCTTCTTTCATATGATGCGCAGTGGTTCTGTCAGGGGGGAGGGGTACAGTACGTAGCATTAGACTGAGGTAAGCTAAGCTAGCACTTTCTAATTTACTTCTGCATTGTCAGTCTACTTCTTATTTTGGGCAGCAAAGTGTGGAAGCAGACTATCAAATGTGGCATCATATTCAGTGTAAAGATTTTAAAGACAAAGACAAATAAAAAGATCACATAAATGCGATCACAATGTAATGCTTCTAAACAGATGAAATTAGAACTTCGACAAATACGGCATTCTTCAAGCTTACTTAAATGCCAGACGTACATGTGAAAATCATGAAAACAATGTCAAAAAATCAACTTACTTTATCAGACCTAGAAGTGCTGGAAGTACTTTGTGACTGAAATATAATCAAAGGGGGTTTAAGGGATAACATGTCATCAGGGCAAATTATGATTGAATGTGGAGCCAGAGTACTGGTATGGCAAGGACATAATTTATACAGCTGCGTTCATGTGTATTTTGTGGTTTGGAGTTTGTTTGTTTGTTTGCTTGTTTGTTTGTCAATGTTTTTCATTATTTGTTTCCTTGAGACATCCTTTTACCTTAGGCTTAATAGGTTTTACAGTAGAAATTTCAGTTCCCTCAGCCCTCTGCCTGCTGGAGTCAAACACCTTCCTCCTCTTGGCTGCTGACTTCTGACAGATGGGTGTATGCTTCTTCTGCAAGGACAGCAGCATGGGAAGGCAGGTTAGTGATAGCCACAGGTCAAGCAGAGACAAGACTACTGTGTGTTTATGTTGCCTATGTTGCTAGGCATCGCAAGAATGGAGTAAATACAACTCCGCCTTAGGACACGCATACAAAACAGCTTGTCTTGCGGTGCAGGCTGAATTGTTTCAGAACTACAATCATAATCTGTCCCAAATATCTGTTAATCAGAAGATTGTACTAGGTTTAAATATAGTGTAGTGCAAACTGTGTGCAAGGCTTATGACACACTTACAAGAACTTTGGAGAAAAAGGTTCTGCCACATATTTTGCAGGCAATGAGCTCATCATTTGGTGGGACATATTCTGGGTCTGTGTGATAAAAGGTTGATGCACATCACATGAGACATAAATATAGCACAGTCTACCATCTTCATTTGTTAATTCTGCATAATAACCGTGAGTGTGCTAGAATAGATCAACACCAGGCTAGCTAAACCAAAAGCTAGGGTTTCAAACCAAGTTACCAGCTGCATGCATTTCTGGGATGGGCTGCGCACGTCGCCTCTGACAACATAAACACAACAATCTAACATTTATCTAGACCTGTCGTTTCCCTAGATATCACATTAGGGCCTTACCTCCTCCAGGAGCTGTTCATTTAAAGACGAGCTATCTTCAGCAATAACAATCGTTCGCATGCAGGTGTCAATAACCAGCAAGCTAATGCTAGTCATGCCAGACATTAAAGGAGTTATCCGGAGTGAATCAAACCGAAGACCCATCTACAGCACTCGGCAGCCTCAGACAACAGGCCTTCGGTTTGATTCACTCCGGATAACGTTAACTCATTTAAGACAAGGGCCCCATTTCGCCTTTCCTTGACCCAAATATGCGCTTCTACCACAAAAAGCATGTATATTTCCTCCCGATCTGTATTTAATCATACTATGCAAACTGTGACCAAGCCAAGATGAATGATTAACTGGGATGATAATTGACCACTGTAAAGTTAACGTTATACACCTTGGCTAACAATGCTAACCAAACCAAAAGGCTACATGATAACGTTACGAGGTTGCCACAGCTACCGACGCTAACACGTATCATTTCAAATCGTGTACAGCTATGGGGCTGGGTATGTAATTAGTATGAACAGTTTGTCGAAGTAATTTCAACTGATTAATGCTGCTGCATAAGGTCTGATGAGACACTGGAACTCAGATGGAGGTCGACCTGTCCCCTCCCTAAACACAAGGAGTAACCACATGAAAACAAACATCCAAGTGTCTGTGAGCTCATCTCCAGCCAGCTGCTGTTTTCCGAAAGAAATATATGGAAGTGAAATGCCACGAAGAAGCGACTTAGAATTTGCAGCCTGTTTTATTGTTTAGGAAAATCTGCTCACCCTCAAGGTCCTCCATCTCTTGCTCTAGTTCTACAGCGCTCCGATGATGCTGTAGCAACTGGATTGTCCCAGCAGACGTTTTCGCATCCCAATATCCACAAATTTCATTGGTCGTTCTTTCTCCAGCGAGGACGCGCCTATAGGCGTGGGTGGGAGACGCTGAACACAAACCTAGTTACCCTTGTGCTAAACTATCCAACATCATACAAACTTAAATGTATGCGTACACTTATAGCTTAGTATATGCATGTTATGTTTCAGATAGGTAAAGGAATAATACGTTCTGGAGGCTGTCGGAAAGATGAGCATTTCTCAAGCACTGCACTCTGCTGGCATGCATCAGTATTTCCCACAGTCCATTTCCCAGCAATTAGAAACAATGATCTGTGTGTTTGTGCTCCGCAAAAACAAACATGGAGAAATTGTCCATACCAGCACAGGGAAAACTACACTTATGCACTAATGATTATGTTGCTGGAGTTTCAATCCTGTTTAATTATTTTTAAAAAGCCACATTTTACCAGTAAAAATTGAATTAACCAAACCCTTCGCCTTTACTGTCAGCCTACCTGACTATATGACATAATTTATATTCTATACTATATACTCTATATAATATAATTTATATTCTATAAAAGAAAAGCTCCCCCATGCTCAGCCTGCTATAAAGGCTATAGACTATTCGACAGGAGACATCTAATTTCAGAAGTGATTGAACTATCTATCTGAGAAGGTTGAAATTGAGTTAGTTTTAGTTAATATCACAAATTGCCAAATAGATGGGAATATATAACTACTGCTTTGATGAAATGATGGATGTAGGCTATAAGGCTCATAATGTACCCTAAAAGACAAAAAGGGCTAGTCAAATGTGCTTTTGCAATTGGCTTCTCTAGCCTAGGCTGGACTAGCCTACTGTCCCCTCTGTTGACAGCCTGTAGTAGGCTAACGTCATGCTGTCAAGATGGTGTGCACCACTACAAGCGTCCCGTTATATCTCTGAAGTGTAAACAGCCGTGACAACTGATTAATGCCTATGTGCATGCTCGCATTCGGAAAAACCAAAAGCTTAAAACAGGTAGGTGTTTTAAGAATTAATAGGCCTACGGCAGTTTTTAAGTCGAAAATCTAAAGAACTTGTCAACGCATTTTACCCCAGATTATCCATGCGCGAATTATATCGTACTCTGACATGATGAACAAAGGAATTTTGTATGCCACACTTGCATCGACCAGTGTGCCATTTAGCTGTAGGTCGATTTTGGCTAAATATTAATGCAGTCGCTTGTAAAACAATGCAACTTCCAGCAGTGGCGTGCTCTACAGTAGGCTATAGAACAGGCTAGCCTACCCTAAAATGTATTGCTTGCTTGGAACATTACACTAGCCTACTGTATGCCGAGAAGCAAGTTCAGATCAGTGATATCACGGCTGTAAACGAGCAATGTACTGCACTCTATGCGTGCATGTAGCCTACTGTATGCTTCGATTAATAGATTATAATGTACAGTAAACATGTGCAACGGATCTCAACACAGTAGCCTAATCTTAACCTGTAAGCAGAGTATCTGTTGTAGTTGAAATACTATTGCAAACAGATCCCGTTGGACATTTTAATTAGGCTGTCTTATGACACATTTCTTACCTTTGTGAAGTGTCTAGCCTAGTTTAATGCTGTCAGCACTTTATGCTGTAGCCTATAATGTGTCTTTCTTCATTGTTGTCAGTATTTTTGACCTGTCACTTTTCTCTCAACAATGTCCATATAAGTGCGGACTTATTCCAGTTTACAATGTTGGAAATGAGATCATCCAGACCATTTGTTAGTAAAACAGAATGATCACAACCTTTGTGATATTACAGATGTTGTGTTGTGTGAATGATTTCTGATGGGTACAGCTAGCCTATAGCCTGTCTTTAGTCCCTTGTGCCTGACTTTACAGCAGTTTCTTTTGGTAGAGTTACAGTAGGTGTACATTTTCTGGACATAAAACTGACCTTTCTTTACAAACATTCTTATTGTCCTATGCATGACACAGCAGGTGAATAAGCCTGTACAAGAATCATTTACCCTGGTCATGTGACCCTGTTTCCAATATTAGTAGGCCACTGAATAATGTAGCTCTATTATAAATTATTAAGTAGAAGCTTGGCATGAGACCCTGTGACAGCCTTGGTATCCATCTGCCTACATCCAACATACTTTTAGTGTCTCCATCATGTTAAGGGAGGGATTGTTTAAGGAAATCTGTTTCAGTGAGTTTTCATGTAGAAAACAGGCCATGCGACTTTAAAGTGGTGACCTCCTTATAAATGTTTACGCTGCGGAGTGACACCATTTTGAATGCAACAGCTGACCATGATTGAGCCCAGATGATAACCCAGACTAAATATAGCTCAGCTGTTCTGCATTTTGGCTGAGCATATCTCTCAGGCTCTAATGCTCTGAGGAATATTGTTAAGCTACGCAGAGCACACAATAGGTTAGAATGGACTTCACAGCAATTGGTTTTATTAATGGATGCAAACATGGAAACCCTCCAGCCTATTAAATAGGTAATTCAATTACTATAAACGGCTGACTCAGCCTAAACATAAACCTATTTTAGTAGTATAATTATATAAAAGTTTACAGAAGAAATGTGAGAAGTTGTTTTAATCCATTATGATGTCCAATTTGTTGTTTGTTGTTTTGATAATCCATCCTAAAAGTCATTTAGGTCAAGTATGCTTTGTTTTTGTTGTTGTTGTTGTTGTTGTTGTTTTAAATATGGGATTTCCAGTGCACTGAGATGGTTAGTGCATCTTTGTTCCAGTGCCAGAGGAAGCAAAGCTTTAAGATGGATAAGCTATTACAGTGATCATTATTGTGCTTTTCCTGCTCTTGGATATACAGCAACCTGGGGTCAGCTCCCTATCTCTCTCTCTGTCTCTCACACACACGCAGACACACACACACACACACACACACACACACACACACACACAAGGAATGTTGCACACAAAGCAATGACACAGGCATACTGATAGCATTCCGATGTCTGATGCCTATCTCATTGCACAAATAGACATCAAGTCTGTTTCAACCTTGGCATTTTCAAACTAAAGTAGTAACTGGGGCCAATACACTAAAATTTAGGCTAAACCTGGATTACAGTTATGTTTTGTTTTTGTCCTATGGGAATTGCCTTGAGAGTACTTAGTGAAACAAATTCACAGAAACTTCTAGATTTGTTTTCATGTGAAATCTCCTTTTTTCTTGTTATTAGACTGTAAATGTATGAGTTAGCCTATTACTGAGATGTTTGTTCTTGGTAGGAATATACTTCTCACTGGTGGTGATATTGTTGATGTTGATAGTGGCATTTGCTTACTGCCACATCTGTGTTGATAAGAATTGTCTCCTCCCAGTGGCCATCATTGGTATAGACCATTTTTACTGTAATCGCTGGAAGGTTTCTTCTCTCCTGATTGTGTGCCATGTTTTGGTGCTTTTCAGATAACCTAGCTGAAATGCATCAGCGATGACTGATGTGGAGTCATCATCCTATGAAGACTTCATAGCCTCAGGAAGGACAGGAAGAAGGAATGCTCTACACGACATCCTGGGGTCTGCAAGCAATCTTGAGTCGAGCGAATTGTCTGAGACACTATCGAAGCTCAACATCAGTAAAACAGGTAGGCTGTGTCAAGGATTTACACTTGTACTTGTTGTCATGTTTCAGTGTCTGATGGACCTAATAGTGCTGTAAGACATAAAACTGTAGTTTGTGGCACAATTAGCCTACTCAAACTGCTTTAATACACAGTAATTATAAATTACGGTTCCTGCATGCACATGCACATATCAAAAAAGTTTTAAGCAGCCTTATTACGTTAAAGCAACACGCCACCACAAATTTTGTGGAAATATGTTCATTCTCCATCTCCCCTCGAGTTAATTAAATGAGCCATACCTTTCTTTGTTCATCCAGCCCTTTTCTGAGTTTGGCGATACAACTTTTAGCTCCATGCTAGCATGTATCATTGAACCGGATTAGACCAGGCAAGATGCTAACGGTCCAATCCGATTCAATGAAACATGCTAATTTAGAGCTAAAAGTGGTATCGCCAGACTCAGAGAAGGACTGGATGAACAGGAGAAAGGTATGGCTCAATTAATTAACTCGAGGGGAGATGGAAAATGAACATATTTCCACGAATGGTGGCATGTTGCTTTAAGTGAAATCACATCCATAATTCTCTGAAGTTGATTCTAGTTTGTACTTTGCCGTGCATGCAAGAGTGAAGGCCACTATTGAGTTTGGTCTGATTCTGAAGGTCTGATTTATAATAATGTAACATTTGCACCTGCTGTAGGCATCAGGCTCCACTGGAACTGAACGTACTGTTTATTCAGTAAAAGGCTGCTTAGCAACATGCTACAGTCCAAGACATGAGAAATACTGCAATCTCATAATCCCAGCAAAAAGAGCGGAAAAACAGGGGGGAGAAACAACAATGTAACTTTTAACTCGCTACCCCCCGGCTACCCCGCCAACTCCCACAGTGCCAGACAGACACAACAATACATGCACTGCAGCTATTGACAGGGAGCAAAGAACAGGCAGAAGAACCACACACTAACACACTAAAAATGCACACTTACAACAATACAGGTCATTACAGTAAATACAAGCATATAAACTATGTTGTTGACACAAGCTCACATGCATAGGCTTATTTTCAGAGCAGCTTAAACATGCATAGTTTTGGTATAATTCTGTTGACTCCAATGTTGGCACGCGTCAATATGTCAAGTCACAAAATTTAACACATACAATTTGCCATGTGAGGACACATCAAGGAATCCGTGTGCTTGTGTTTGCGTACTGTATGCTTGTATATAAATCAGTCCTGGGGAGGGTGCGGTGAAGGAGGAAGAGGATCAAGGAGGGAGTAGGGAAGAGGGAGAGGAAGATGAGGAGGAAGACTGAGGATGAGGAGGAGGACAAGCAGGAAAACGGTCAAAAATGAGTCCTGGGATGCTTTCATGTACCATGTGATCTACAGTCTATTCAGGGAGTCAGTCTGAATTTGAGCCACTGTACTGTAGCAGACATATGTGACACAAAAATATCATGTTAGCACGTGCAAGCCTTGGAAAGATATGTGGGATGATTTTTTTTTTTTTAGATATTTTTATGGGCTTTTTGCCTTTAATTGGATAGGACAGCTGAAGAGTGACAGGAAGTGAGTG
>JASCQY010141367.1:0-12191 GCA_030264315.1 Sardinella tawilis | reverse complement strand
GGTGGGGATGATGCAGGGGAACTTCTGCACTCAGGGTCAGAGCAGATTGCAGCGTTCTTGGGGAAAGTCCTGTTTGAAACTTGCTCGTTATTTCACAGACATACTGTACATGGAGTCTAAATGAATGGTAACTAGTTGGTTTCCTCTTAGGCAAATGGAGAGAAGTAGAGACAGGCCTAGAGTAGTGGCCTTACTGAGCTACAGCAGATCAGTCTGTGGGAACCAGACTGCTGATCTGCATACAGTACATGCATAGGCTACAGTACATGATGGCCATCAATAGACTCTTCAAAGTCTGTTGACTGTTAGTTATCCAGTCATCTGGTCGATCAAATTTTCAAACGTTCTTTTTCTAACAGACAGCACACGGTGACCAGGAACATCTTGGCTATGAATTGATACACACCGGATTTCTCCTTTAAGTTTAAAAAACATTTTCTTCATTTCAACTGCAGATTACTTTTTAGAAGTAGGCTAATTCCAGTTCTGTTAATGGTCAACTATGGACTAAATTCCTCTGGATGAGATTCCCTGGGTTCACAAAAACACAGGAAGTCCTTTAGAGGAATCACCTGTTCCATTGTATTGATTCCTCTCTAATCCCTTCACTGTCCTATCTAGTGGACATCAGTTTGGTCTCGCTCTCAATCTATCACATGGCCATGTCTTAAATGAACCAGGGAGGACAAAAAAACGTTTTACTTTTTACTGTTATCACTAATTTTCTGCAGAATAACATACATTAGCAGCCACTTAAAACTACCAGAGCTGTGATCAGGCAGATGTGTACTGTAGAACAGATGCAAAAGGTTTTAGAGGAATGGCACAAACATGTATGATTAATGAATGAAAATAAAACTAGTTAGTAATTGCATATAAATTACAAATGGACTGAAATAAAGAAAAGCAATCTAAAAACAAATAAATCCAGTGCAAAAGAGATATGTAGAGAAGTGAGAGAGGAGAGGTTAGATTGCCTCATCAGGGAAGGGACAAAAATAAAAGGAAGAAAGATATTTTATTTTATACATTATTTTACAAACACATATACTGTATGTACAAATCTGTCTTTTAAATCCTAATGTAATATAATGAATGTTCTCTTTCCGATCCCCCTTTTGTGTGTGTGTGTGTGTGTGTGTGTGTGTGTGTGTGTGTGTGTGTTTTTCAAATATGTTTTATGCTATCCTCAAATAATTATCTTCTGATTGAATTGAATTGAATTTTATTGACTGAACTGCATGCGAAAATAGAGGACAACTAAAGAGAAGAGAACTGGGAAAATTCAGCCAGGAAATTCTCTTGTGTTGTATCCCCAACCCTATCTCACAATAATAGGACCCCCTGTCCAGCCATGGCAACCAGGCAGCTGTAACAGAGCCTACCTGCACACTGGCAAAAGTTTCTCAGCAAGTGCATGCCTTACCTTCCTGCACAGATGTCCTGTTTCCAGATCAATTTTTCCTCACCAAAATAGGTGTGGTGGACATCAAATATTTAAGTGTTGGCTGTGCTGAGGCTTGAAAGCTTCCCTGCCATGCATAGTTGTGTGGGTGTAGAATACTGTATATGCACATGGTGTGGGGCACAAGCTGTTTCATTTTTCATGATGATGGAGGGACTGTGTGTATGTGCGTGTGTACGCTAGGGAATTAAGTAGGTATCTCACCCTAGGCCATTTTGGTAAAGCCTGCGTAGAGCTGTCTCAAAACCACACGCAGACGGCTTCCTCAAACCTCACTTAACAGGCTCCGTCCCCTGGGCCTTTCCGGCACCACTGTGCCACATCTATTTTGGTTGTCACTTAATGGAGCTTTGATGTCAACAAGTGCCGCTTGTTCACCACAGAAAGCAGGTAATGACGTGTGGCATGTTTGTTAGGCATGCTCTCATGAATCACACCTATTATTGTCAATCTAATCTTGTGCTGACAAGACTATTACAGAGCTGCTGAGTTTACTTAGTGTACAATAGAAACCAATTCAGGGCCATAGCTGTGTCCATACATGGCTGTCTTATTTCAACACAGCTGTTAAAATGTGAGACAACAGTCACAGCACACTGAATTGGAACTGCATGTGTATCTGCACGTGTATCTGCTAGTGTGTTGAAAATGCTGTGTGCATTTGCAATGTGTGTCCGGCAATTTGTATCACTTGTATTGCTACATAGTTTTATTTGCACCCAATTGTTTTATTTTATATCATTTTATTAGCCTGAGCCCACCCATTCCGTGACGTTATTGGCCACGCTCGCAGCCTCGTCACGGTCTGGCCAAGCATGCTATTCACAGGTTTCGGTCTCCGGCAAACACGGGAACTCCACAAGCAGACTGAGACTTTTGAGGGGGCGGGTGCTTCAAATTTGAACCACGCACTTTTTTATATTTGAGAATCAGGTTTTGTATTATGCTTGGCCAGACTATGTATGGAGCCAAAAGCTTTTGGTGGAGAACATAGGATGGCGTCGCCAGGCTATCATTTTATACCAACACTTAATTAAAATAAAAGTTCAAAGGGGATTTGTATGTTTTGTTTGGGATTGTCATGCTTTGTTATAATTAAAACAAATCATTTTGGGGGGAAAAATCACTAATAAGTGACTATAAGGGAAATAATTTATTAATAACTCATTAAGATTTATGTTAAAATACACTCACCGGCCACTTTATTAGGTACACCTGTCCAACTGCTCGTTAACACTTAATTTCTAATCAGCCAATCACATGGCGGCAACTCAGTCCATTTAGGCATGTAGACATGGTCAAGAATGGTGGCCATATTTGATTTGGCCATTACATAATTCGTGGCACTATGGCGCTCGAGCACCTTGGTGATTTTTCATGTCTAGAGACCCACTAACTCAGTTCAAGTGAGAAATTCCCCCAACACCAAATTGTGAGCAGGTCTACAGGCCAGGTCCAGGACCATTTAGCTGAAAGGCCACAAATATCATGAACTCATAAAAAAATAATGCTTAATGATGTGCATGCATGAAATACTGTAGGATAGGAGAAAACAGAAAATGACATCATGATCATGTGTAATTAATCATGATTCATAATGATGTAGCCACAGTACTTAATGCTTAAGATGATGTGTTATTTATGCATGAGGTCATTAATGACAAACAATGAATTCATGTTAATTACTGATTGTTTATGAGATATTCAAAAAATAATTAATGCATGAATCATGCATTATTTCATGATAGGCTAATTCATGTACCCTTATCGTAAAGTGTTACAGACTAATTTGTAATTTACAAGTTTTTTGCCAGAAGCTTACTGTTCTTGCACTTATTCATGCAATTCAGGTTTCTTGTATGTGAACCGAGTTAATGATGTCATCAACAACTCTAATCTTATACATTTTGTCAAACTCTGCTAATTACTCCCCAAGCTGTGTGTTCTTTGTGAGTGATCAAAGAAACACTTAGGTTTGCAGTTTGGGCTCAGAAAATAAATTATATAATTCAAAAAGGGGTCTAAGACTGAGACGCTCACTATTGCAGACAGTTAGCCATGGTATTGCTGCAAGAGCTCAGTAAGGAGGGGTATAATTTGAGCAGTGTAACACTTAACACTGTGTGCCTATGTGTCAGTGAAAAACAAACGCTACGGTATGTGTCTGCTCCCTTGCGAGTGGGGTGATAACTGGGGATTTCATTTAACAACAACAACAAAACTCCATTTCATGACAAAATCATCCATCTCTTCCAGATGTATCAGAAATATCCTTGTAGAATAATTATTATTAAAAATTATGGTTCACCTTTTAACACTGAGTAGGAAAAAAATTACAGAAGTCAGTTCAAAGCCCATAATGCACTCTCTACTCTAGGTATGCCAAGCCAAAATTATTTAAAAGAATGATAGATTCTGAATGGCAAGGGACTTTCAAAAAAGATTCTAGAATCAAATTCTATGCCTAATTCCTACCATCTAGGTAATGCATTATGGGACATTGTTTGGCTCCAGTCTAGTCATAACCTAAATAGAGGCAGGGCCATTTCATGGTATTGAGGGGCCCCAGGCAAACAGTGTGTGGGCCATGTATATGTATTTGTATTGATTATATTTAATTATTATACTATAGGCCTATATAATCAATTAAAATACACATGACCTAGATATCAAATACTTTGTATTGATTACTTGTGCATACAGTACAGCATTCAGTAGCCCTAGCCTATAGCCTACATAACATACATACTTGCCAGCTAAACTTTAGGCTATACCCTTGGCATTATTTTTTTAAGTTACAGATGTCAGTTACCTTTTCTTTTTACTTCCAATCCTGCTCTTGCCTTGCCTACCCCTAAAGGCTGAGCTTGATTCAAAGTTGCCGTTAGAAATCACTTGAATGTCTTTTTTGGCAGCAAGCCAAAAGTGGGTGGTGCCTCTTTAAGGTGTTAAATGTCTTAACAAGAACTTTCACCAGCACCGGTAGGCTACTGTACCATAGGTCTGTAGGTATATATTTTTTTTCTATCTTTTAATAATTTTTTGCATCACAATGCATCAATGCACAATGCATAGGTTATAATGCATCCCAATGCTAAAAGAGTTTGTTTAGAGATGTTTCCAGCATGTTTAGCATGTGCACTACACACACACACTAAAATCATCACCCCCCTTTGCACTATTGCAGTCAAATGTGTTTTTTCCTTCAAATTACAGCACTGCAGTGATAAATTATGCAATATATTCTTACCGAGCCCTTTGGATCTCCAATCCATTTAACTTACGCTTGCGCCCGTCTAGAGAGCAGATTTTTTTTGTTACACAACTCCATGAAAATATGATAGCATTAATTTTTGGCCTAACACCAGCTGTTATGAAGATTTATTGCCATGCTTAATGGTAATACCTCACTCTGCCCTGCTGCGTCTGATTCTTCACCATGTCCACAAATGAGCTTTCAAAGAAATGAATGGTCTCCATGCGTGTGGGATTTTATTTCATGAAGGAATTCTGTACATCATGTAAACAAATGAAAACACCAAGGTTAGCTTGTTTCTGTTCACAATCTAATTTACAGTTATTATGTTCTCCCAAGGGGGTGATTACAGCTTCATGTCACTGTCATGATACAGTAGGCCCTCTGGTTTTGCTCCTGTAGAGCTTCCTTTGGGTTTGACTGTGGACTGCATGTGGCATTACTGTAAGTACTTGTTTTTATATTTAAAACATTAAACGCCAGGCTGACAACAACAAAGGGGTCCATACTTCAAAACTGCATGGTTTAATCAAAATCTTTTTCAGTTGCAATTGCAACATTAGACACACCCTGTAAACTAGAAAATTCTATTTTTTTTCCCTAGAAAACTAGAAAATTCTAATTTACTTTTTTAAAGAGGACAATATAGGCATAAACTACACCAGGGCTATTCTGGGAGCATTGTGTCCATGTCGTGCTTCACACAGTCATTGTGCCCTCCACAATAACATACTAAAAATAATTTCTTGAGGATGACCACAGACATTGAAATATCAGCAGAGATACATTGGTACATCTGAAAGCTGATTATAAAGCTGATTATACAATTACTAATCCATGGCTTAAAGGGAAATTCCACCGTTTTAGGGCATTCAGTCATTTCCACAATTGAACAATTGAGTACCTTTCTCCAGTTTCTACAGTCATCTGATGGGAGCATTTTTAGCTCCAGCCTATAGATCATTAAATCAGGTTTAGACCATTCACATCTCGCCTGTTAGCATCTTGCTCAAAGATGACTAAGAATTTTTCCTAATTAAAACTTGACTCTTCTGTACTGTAGGTGCAAAGGTCCAGCAGACAAAAAAGTTTTCTAAACTGATATGACAAGGAGTTACTCTCATTCTAGTGTAATAGGGAAATGCACTGTACCCCATTTGAAACTATTGTAGTCCGTCCACCTATGTATCTGCAATAGGTCAAGCAGTGCAAGCCACTGATCCCAGGTCATTTTCAAAGTTCCTTGAAAGGAGGCTAGATATCGCCTCAGTTTTTGTCAAGGGGCAATTACTGTAACTGTTAAGTAGAGTTCTAATATTAATGTTGGCATCAACAAGGTTGGAAGAGGCATTTTTCCCATGTGCTAGAAGCAGAATACAAGAACCCTATGCCACTCAGGCTTCAAGAGCCTACTTACAAATGCCTTTCTTCCACACCCCTTTGAAATGCTTCCATGCAGAGCCTTTGCTATTTGACTCTTCATCCATGGCAAAGGTTTCGATACAGGCCTTTTGCTGGTCCTTAAGAGAGGCTTTGAAGTCGGTTTCAAAGGTACATCAAAGGAGGGCACAGCCAGAGATATCTGCAAGTCACATCTCATTTACCAACTCTGCTTTTCACTGATTGTTCCACATTTGAAAAAACTACAGGCCACTCTAAGTTGCCATTTCAAGTTGCTATTGCATGTCAGTAATGGTACACACACTGATTTCTGCATGCATCGTTTTTTGCTCATGAGTTGAGCAGAGATTTAATTTCACTATCATATGATAGTACGGGATGGGATGTTTATCATGAACACTTCTTTTGCTCACCCACAAGCAATCTGGAGTTTCTGATGTCTATGACGCCAGCAGTAGGCTTTGAGGGAAATGAAATAATCAATCACTCTGAACTTGATATGTCATGTGCAAACTGAGGCAGAGGGTGAAACACTAGCAATCTCAGCACGCCGAAAGCTAATATGCTCCTCCTCTAGTAGGCCCACAGTATGCAAAGCTATTCAACTAAAGCAGGGATGGCCTAACTTTTCTCTTTGCGGGCCGCATGCTGAAAAATCTAAGATGCCATGGGCCAATGCAAAATTAAGAATATCATTTTTAACAGGTTTCAAATGAAAGAGCGACTGCAGGCTCTCTAATGCTTCACTATTTAATGATATTATTAACAAGCATTTCACGCAAATACTGAAACCAAGATCTGTGATGGATATATTCCTTAATTTCCTTCGGGATTAATAAAATATCTCTATCTATTAGCCTGGAAATTCAAACCCTGATAATCTCTCAGATTGGGAGTCTGGCAAAGATCAATGTACTGTAAATGGCCTACCTCTAGTGGCGGCACCAAGCATGCATTTGAAAGTCACTGCACGCAATTGGATAACGCTACGATCAGTCATAACAAGGAACGATTCAAGCCAGCACTGTCGTCATCATTTTAGCTCGTCTTTGGCCCGCCTATGTCAGAAGCACCACTCTCATTGGTTACCTCAATTTTTAAAGGTCGTTTACGGATCTTTGCCAGAGTATCTGCAAGCACGATTCAAATTGTGCTCTCACGAGATTTCTGGACTTCGAGGGTATCTATCTATCTATCTATCTATCTATCTATCTATCTAGCTATCTATCTATCTATCTACATACAGTAATAGATTTACGTAACAATGCCACAACTTATTTACAACTTATTTTTTGACTTCATGGCGGGCTGCATGAAAGAGAGCAGAGAGCCACATTTGGCCCCCGGGCCTTAGTTTGGCCACCCCTGAACTAAAGGGAGGACCAGGGGTGCAACCAGGGGAGCAGTTAGCACAAAGGGCCTGGCCAAAGACAATGGGCCCCAGAGAACATTTTTATTGGAATATTACAATCAATGTGTTAATCAATAGGCTATTCTAATTTTCTGTCCTAGGGCCCAAAATGTATAGCGGTGCCCCACGTCATGATTATCATTTGCAATGTGACATTCACATTATTATATAGGCCTAGATTGGTCAAAGTAATTGAAAAAAAATCCTCTTTATCTTTCAAACTCAACTATCAGTTTAGTCTCTTTAATGGTAATGTATTGTGATAGGTAAAATGACAGGTGGATTTGAAAGTAAGAGTTGACCTGTATAATCTTATGGAAAAACTGAACACCTATTGTATTGTAAGACATTTCATATACTGTAGACATTCAGATGTATCTTTGCAGAAGCATGCCAGAAAGATGATATATTGACCTAATATATTTTTGTTTCTGCATGTATTGACTCATTGCTCATTTGCATGTTGGACCCATAAAAAGGATTCTGATGCTGCAAGATGAGCAGAGGGAAGGGAACAAGCATAATGCCTTCTCTAGCGTACTGGAAGCCTCACCTGTAAATCAGTGTATGTATACAAACAGTATTCAAATGTAAGACTGCCACTGTTGTGCATGCATATGCGTGCATGTGTGTGTGTGTGTGTACTGTATGTACAGTAAGATGAAATTATTTTTCCATTGAAAACTGCATAATAATCTAGGCATGTTCTATTAATACTTTTCTGATCTTCAGGAATTCCTGCACCTCCAGTAAGTTAGCCCAGGACCAGAGGCATGCTACTGTAGATGCTGTATGCTAATACACTGGGCTGTTTGCAGTATACAGTATGCTATATGCTAATGCAGTGCTTTGGGGCTCTTCAGTGAAAGGCTATTGACTAACAGGAGCACTGGCATGACCTCATCTGTGAGGATTAAAGCACAATGATTTCCTGTGTGAACCTGTGGGTCACACTCACACTCAAAACCACTCCTAGTTAATAGGATTAACCCTGACCAGGTTTTTTTTTTCATGTGAGTGTTGGATTAGGCTAGTATTAGAAAATCAGTGTGTGCATCACTGGAAGTGTGACTAAAATAAGATGCAGAGGCATTCTTTAAACATGATTTTTCAGGGTTCATGATGTGCCTCTTATCTATGGATTAGATGACTGATCAGACAATTCTATATTTATATTCAGCTAAATTCATGCTCAGCCCCATGTGAGAGTGTGGTGGGGGAGGGGAAAGGATGCCTTTTGTCCTATTTACTGTACCAATCCACCAGCTGGCTGGCAGGGCAGGGATTGTATTTGAATGAAAAACAGTCATATGTCACAAGGATGTGCATGATGGCAGATTGATCACTTTCCAAGACAGACTGATTTAAAGATTTTCCTTCATAACAGTATAGTGTACGTACATAAGGGGAGATTAAGACCATTTGTTTTGGTTTCAGGGGCATGTGGAGATACATTAAAAATGTGCTTTTGAAAGAGAAAAGGCAGATGGGTTGATTGTCCTAAGGCATTATATTATGTTCCTGCGCATAACAGTGACAGTAAAGACTGTATATTTGAATCTGACTGACTGTGCTGAGAGCGTTGGTGGAGGTACACAGCGACCAGCATCATCTTTCTGATGAGTATTTTCTATTTGTCCACATACAGTACAGGTCCATGAGAGAAGGCAAGGATGGATGCATGGATGAAAGAGTGAATTAAATACTGTAATGAATGAATGAAGTCACAGTGCTCAAAAGGACTTGCATTAAAGTAGTGTATAAATATGCATCATCTATGGATAATAATGACATAATGCTATGCAAATATGGTGCTTTATTGCTTTGAATTATTTTTTTCCCATCCACATGAGTCCAGACCAGCAAGTGTTTTTCATTGCCTGAAAAGCAAATCATTTCTGCACAGACTCCACTCCTGACTTGACTAATGCTGCTTGCTAGTTGATTGCCTCCTGTCCTGGTGCTTGAGTAGCCTTGCCTTGAGAGGATGTGTGTGGCGTCATTGACAAGCGTCTGTGGGGCAGACAGAGGTACAGCTGTGTCAGCTGGCTGAGAGACACCGGAGCCGATGAGGAGGCGGATGTGCTGGGATCTGTGACACTGGATTTAATAACTCATCCATGAGGCTCACACTTCCTGGATGCTATTCCAGAGGAATGCTCTCTATTATTACTCCCGGCATTCCTCTACAGCCTGCTCACCCGAGCTCGGCAGCCGTGTGGTGTGGCCTACTGTATGCTTCCCTTGGTCCGGCCAATAGGAACGTGTGCGCTGGGGGGCTGTTAGCGACGCTTTTGCTGCTTACTGGAAGGAGCTAAGAAGGCTGTGCTGCTTTATGCATATTCAGAGCCTCAATACAACACCTTTGTGTGATTGGATAATGGCCCAGAGATGTGTGAGTCTGGCTGGAGGTCTTCACACCCACACACACACACGCACGCACAATGAAATCATGATGAATCACTCCCTCTTGTGTCACAATAGACTGTTTTAGCTTCTCGCACTGGCTTTGATCATCAGAAGGCTACAGGTGAGGCTAAATACTCAGGGCAGGTGACAGAACCCCAAGGCTCATGAGCTCTCCAGCCAGCAGATGAAACATTACTGCTTAGTCTTCACTAATTACATGTCCTAACAGACTCACAGTAGTCTATGTGCCTTTGCTTTGCCTATGCCACACAGCTAGGCTAATTAGAGGTTACTATGCTGGTTGTCTACACCAGACATGGTGGGAAGATGTTTAGTACAGAATGGCCGTACTTTTTACCTTTAATTTATAGCTCGGGTTACCAAAAGAGTTTATAGACAAAAATAAGATCTCATTGACACGTTAGGCTGTCAGTTTATTGGAAGGGACAGAAATAATTCCCTCATTAAATTCAGTGTACCACCTCCATATTAATCAGCCAGGTATCTGATGAAATGAGTGTTTTGACAACCACCTCTCCAGTTAATGGAACCAAATGGAGTTGAATACCTTCAGGGTGGAATTCTCGCCACTGCATCTCCTCAGTATCCCAGACCAATCAAGACGGCGTTTACAGCTCACTGCCTCTCTGGATGAATTCTCAATGAGATCTGAAATGCTAGCCGGTGAGAGATTAATCTTTTCAGCCTCCATCAGGTGTTAACTGCATGCAAAACTGATCCCTTCCAACGGTACCTAGGTTTTGAATATTCAGTAACTATTCCCACCTTGGCTTTAAAACAGATTTTACATAAAAAGAAATTAGGATATTTACATCAGTATCATTAGCACTTTTCAGACAGTAGACAGTAGCCAAATCCAGAGTTGAAGACTGAGGTTTTACACAGGTATCATCAACCATGTTAATTAATCACTCAGCTCTTTCGGGAGCTCAGGTGTGCTTTTAAAAGTCCATTAGCCTATTTTGACCAGTGTAGATTGCTGAGGTTTTCAGAGAGCTGACCTCCCTGGTGCTGAGCAGCAGATGGGGAGGATGCTGCCCAGAGAACAAGGCTTCTGTACCATCTATAAAATGAAGTGGAGACATGAGACTTGCTGAAGAGAAAGCAATAGCTATGCCATCTATTCAAGTAGTTCTCTGTGATATGAATCAGATACAGTATATTAACCCTCTCTCTCCCTCTCTGTCTCCCTCTCCCTCTCTCTCTCACACTTTCTCATGGTAAACAAGGCACTACAGTCCTTCGCAGAAAGTGGCATTACAAACAAAACAGGTTGACTTCTTTTTGAACTGACACAGATTGTTTGTTGACCAAATATACAAGTATGGTAATTAAAGTACTGTACCAGCAGAATAATATACTTAGGGTATGCCCTTGCAAGAAGACTGAAACTGAATCTTGGAATTTGATTAAAGAAAACATGTCGACATGGGCAGAAATTCATTATAGCCCTTTGAGAATGTGCACAACATTTGCAAATGAACTTATGACCTTTGTTTTATAAAATGCCACAACTCATGGTTTTGTGAACTATTTGTCAAATTCCACATCTCATTGTCTGTTAACAGTACCAAGCACAACAAATACAGACACAATTGTCTATACGATTTAAAATTGCAAGTTGACAATACAACATAGGCCTACACAATTCTAATGTAAAATAGATATTATTTTATTAATTTATTAAGTATCACAATTCATTTTTATCTAACCAGTTTTAATCCTCACATATTTCTATTGATTTGAATTGGTTCACAGTATAGCCTATTATCACATCCATAATATGTGGGCAGTTGTGGAGCAATTTGTTCATTTAGCATTTATTTTCATTCATTCAGTCAGCCAGGACTATTCAAACCAGTGACCAGTGACTGGCTACAGATGTGATTGCAGAATGACAGGACTGTGTCAGGAGAGGAGGGCATAGCCTAGATCATACATTACATCTCCATAACCTATCATAGGCATCACATGCATGAGCATTTTATGTATGGGAGTCATACAAAGACAAAACTGCTCCCATTCTGAAACAACATAACAAAGTGCACAAGCCTTGTTTCAAAAACTGTTCTATTCTTAGGCAGGGGGTTGATTGCAGATTTAAAGAGGGTTCAAGTACATTGACAAATGATTCTGGCAGAAAGAGAGCAGGAGAAAGAGACAGACAGAGAGAGAGAGAGAGAGAGAGAGAGAGAGAGAGAGAGAGAGAGAGAGAGAGAGAGAGAGAG